>BMAC01000071.1:1158281-1185520 GCA_014905375.1 Phtheirospermum japonicum
TGATACTATTATTTTCCAATTTTGTTTTATATTTTCTCAATTTTTTTTTAATTTTTAGATTTATTTAATAACTTTATAGAATCTAATTATGAAGATTTTAAGTTAATTTAACTTATTTCATGATTTTTCTCTTTAATATTATTCGATTATTGAATTTTCATTTTTGTTTCATATTTATTAAATAATATTTAATTTAATTATAAGTGCTTATATTTTTTTTATGTGATTTTATTAATATCTTTAATTTTATTTTACAATATTTTACAATATTTATGTTTTATATTTGCTTTTTTTGGATTTTTCAAATTTATTAACTAATTATTTATATTTATTTATCTATTTTTTTAATTTTTATATTTTATTATATTTTAGATTTTTTATATTATTTTTCTTAGATTTTATATATAGTTATTATACATAATTCCACTATATATTTAATTTTTTTTTTACATAAATCATAAGATCCAAGAAAGTACTACATAAATAATTATATAAATAATAAATACAATTCCTATAAACAGTAAGTAAAAAGAGCGGGAAAAACTTGAAAAATATATTTAGAAACACTAGGCTTTATATATATATATATAGATATAGATTATTTCCTTTTTCTGGTTGGGTTAGTTGAGATAGTACTAATTTGTTTAATTTAGTTGACAATATTAAATTTATGAAAGTGGTGTTATATACGTACAAAATTGTGCAGGACACTTTTGTAGTAGTGTGCGACTAATTTTAGTATCCGTGGACATAAAATGAATGAATTATATAATATGGAATTACGCCATCCTATTAGACATTATAAAACTGAAATTGGTTTTTCATAAAGTATCATTGTATATCATACGCATCATATGTTAATTTTCAATCAAAATAATTTGACATTTATAATATAAACTACACAAAATTTGCCCCATGCCATTTGTAGCTTTTAGAATTTTATCACGTACATAGGTCCCCACTTGATTGAATATTTTAATAAATTTGAAAATGGGAAATTAAAGATACACCGAGTTTACTTTAGGATAAACAGAGCTGGAACTAGACATGTTGATTCCGGTTACGGTTAGCTAGTTAACCGGTCGTTAGTAACTGATTCACCGGTTACGGTTAACCGTTGACCGCCGATTCCGTTTAAAATCGTAATCGTCAACCGAAATTCGTCGGTTCGGTTTCAATTAAGGTTACCAGCCAACCAAAATCGTCGGTTAACCGGAGAAAATTAAAAAAAAAAATCGGCTGTTAAACCGACCATTTTAAATCAACGACTCGAATCAAATAGTCGTTGATCATCAATGGTAAAAAAAATTAGCCGTTGGGCGGTTAACAACGACTAGTTTTCAAATTTTTTTGTTTTTTTTAATCAATTTCTACACCAATAAATACCCCACTCTCCAACACCAATTCTCACACCAATTCATCTCTACTATTCTTCTTTTTCTCTTATATTTTCAAGCTTGAATTGAAGTTGCTAATTTGTGCCAAAAATACTATCAACAATAATTCTTCTTCTTCTTAATCTCGTTTTACTTAATTTTCCTCTATAATATCATTATGGCAAGCTCTTCTCGTAATATCAATATCAGTACTATTCGAGAACCTCGTCGAGGCCGAGGCCGAGTTGGAGATCGAGGATCTCGACGAGAACCTTCGGCCGTTGCCGGAAATTATATTCCCGATGATATGTTGCCGGAAGAAGTTGAAAACTTATATAATCAAATCAACTTCGGCGAGCATAATCAACCAATTTCGATAAGGATTTACCCACCTCCAACAAATCCGAACCGTCAGCCGCCGTCAAATTTGATGAAGATGATGAGGAAGTGGGTGATATACTACCGCCTCAATCAAAATTGAAGTAATATCAATCCCCCATCCTCCGATTGCATTTCACAAGAACGATGGTCAATGGTGAACCTCGGGTACAATGCAATTATTACAAGAGTCATTGCGCCTTTGGTTTTAAAAATAATAGAGATTACGGGTCGCTCAAATACCACATGGAGAAGAAGTATCCCGACAAATACGACATTTATATGTTCAAGATGGTTTAACTACTTTTATATCTAAAATTGCTCTGATCAGATGGATGGGATGGTGATTACTCAATTCACCTACTTCCAGCAGGTTCTCTTACTTTTTAATATTCAAGTACTTATATTCTAAAGTTTAAAGATTATTATTTTTACTTAACAATAATATATACATTATATTTCCCATTGCAAGATATTTTATTGGTCTCTGGTCATAATTATATTATGATTTGTTGATGTCCCGATCTTCAATATTTTCTCAATACCAGGCTGAAAGTCTTCAGTTGATGCCTATTTCGTTACCTACAGTCTTGAATGAATTCTTATGTTGCTTGGTCCCTTGTGTGCCATCAGCAGTGTTCTAAAAATCGCTAGGCGGCTGCTAGGCGTCAGGCCAGCGTCTAGCACCTAGGACGCCTAGAATCTAAAAATAAATACCCTAATTTATAATATTTCATCCAACCATTTAATAATTCTACATACTACCTACTATACAATAACTTTTATGACAATTCAAAACTAAAAGTAATAATCACAAGTTACAGTTTACAAGTTTAAAACTATTGTTCGATTCAAAGTTCAAAACAATATAGATCCATAAGTTCATTAGTCAAATAAAAATACCATAACATATATTACAAAATCAAAATAATCAAAAAATAGGCCCAAAAACGACGTCGTTTCAAGCCCTAAAAATTAAAAAAAAAACTGGCCTGGCGCCTAGGCTCCGACTTGGGCGCCGAGGCAGCACCTGGAGCGCCCGACGATTTGTTTTGCAGATTTTTAAAAATCGTAGGCGGATTGGTGGCGCCTAGAGCGATTTTTAGAACAGAGGCCATCAGTGATTCTCTCTTTTATTATGTTCTCTTAGACATGGATGGTTGCCTGAAGTTTGTTTGAATTACTCTGCAGGGAGTTGATCATTTCAAGAAAATTCAATATGCTGATGGGATAACATATGGAGAGCTTTTTCTGGAAAATGAGTTAATAAGTGATGATAATTTTATTTGTTAACAATTTTAATCCACTGTGTGAGTTTGAAATTTATTTAGTCTTTCGGGGGCAAATAGACAATTTTCACATGGTTTGTGTATTGTCATCATTAAAGATTAGAAAATCTTGTATCATACCTCTTTTCTGAAGTGTCATGCTTATTTTATTTAGAAAGGAAGATTGATGACTTCTGTGATCTTTTCAGGAAGGATATGAGTGCATATTATTTGGAGCATGCCAGTGTTGATCACATTCATAATCATTTTAATCTAATTGGGGATGAATCTCGTTGTTTTACTTGACTTGGGCCTTGCAATTCCTGTGTATTTTCTTAACTTCATTCCACCTCTATTTCACCTCTGAGACGTAATAAATTTGGCAATCTCTATTTTCTTTTCAGTTTGTATTTGACATGCATCTCTCTGTTTCTTGTCATGTTAGGTATGATCAGCTTTTGAAGACTTCTCATGCCATCGATATCTTGGATTCTAGGGGATTTTTTGGGGTAACCGAACGTGCTTGCTATTTTGGTTGCATTCGCATCCTATTCTCTATTGTATCATGTGATGCAAGTGCTTATTAGAGAGTCATAGTGGGCATTTTTTTTTCCATTTCGAGTTAAGAGAAACTCGTTCTCCTGAATTATAACTTACGAACATGAATTTTCGAGATCACATCATTTGGATTTATGATTTAATTAGTGCCACTTAACCTGTTATTGTTAATGACAAATCTATCTTTACTATCAGTTCACTTTCTGTGCCCTCTAGACTCTTGAGAATATTCTTTCCATTCATGCAGTTTAGCCCGCCAATGTGCACAACTATGGTTAAAGATGAGGGAATCTCTAGGGCACCCCTTGGGTGTTGCTTCTCACCCTGATCACCCTGGCTTTCAGAAAGAAGACGTAGAGGAACTGAAGAAAAAGGTGTTGGACAAACTTTTGCTTATCACTTCTTATATACTTGTATCATGTCAGTTGTTTCTTAAAACTAAAATATACATCAAACTAGGAACTTCGTGAAGACATAGTGTGCTACTTATTCTCTTATGCCACCATTAGTAGCTCTACTTTTTTGTGACATTGTTAATGATCATTTGCTATAATCTTTGTGTTTAACTTTTGATTTATAGATTTTGAAACACAGTGCACGCTCATAACACGTATTTTTCTTAAATAGAGTATTTGAAATTCTATAAATGAATTTATTTCAACTTTTACTATAAATAAGAATTAATTCAACTTATAAAGATTTCTTCTAATTAAATATGACTTTTTTATATTAGTTTAATAAAAGTAATATGTTGAATTAGGCAAAATATGATATAGAAAAATTGAATTAGGTAACATATAGTAAAATGAAAGTATTAAATTTGAAAAAATATAATGATAGAAAAATATTAAATTAGGTTAAAATATATAAAAGGAAAATATTAAATTAGGTATGTATAGGTTTGGTGACATCGAAGCACCAAAATTCTTTCCAAAGATAACAAAGCATGGGAAACAGACACATAGAATAGGAGGATTTTGCATTAATATATAGGAGAGATATACACACACACACACCAAGAGACTGCCACTGTTAAACAGACTGCTAAATGAAAATAGTAATGGATAATGTAGAGCAATACGAAGGATGCAACTCGTTGATACGTTTCAAATTACCATATCTCTTTTCTACTGAAATTCTCTTGCTACCATTTTGTGGATCAATATCACCAACAACTAATAGAAGATTAGTTGATCTTTTTACGAATCTATTATAGTTGATGCCACAATTTCATTCCACTCGATGCTGATTTCGCACTTGTATTATTTTGCATGATTACTGAGATAGTAACAAAATACATTAGTTTAAGAAATCAATTCAAATTAAAAGTATTGAATCGTAATAATATTTGATAAATAACATGTTGATAGACAATAAAACAAATACTACATTGTATTGCATTGTGCAATTTTGCATATTTTAATTAAAAAGTGGTAAAATTATTTTTGAGAAAAAGTGACAAACTTGATATTGTTGGACTCACAATAAAAAACAAAATAATGTATGTATATATATATATATATATATATATATATATATGATCTTATTATTTTTGTAATATTAATTAGGGTATCCATCCTAATTATGTTAAGAAAACTTTTAAATAATTTAAAAAAACTAGATCATCATTAACATTAAACATTATTTATGAGATCAATTCAAATAAAGAAAGAATTGAATCATAATAATATTTGAGAGATGTTGATAGCCAGTAAAATAAATACTGAATTATGTTGTTATTTTTATATAATATAATTTAAAAAGTGGTCAAATTACTTTTGAGAAAAAGTGAGAATTTTGATATTATTGGTCTCACAAAAAAAAAAATAACAAAAAAAATATAAAATAAAATAACAAAAACCTCACAATAAAAACCAAAATAACTTAAAAATAATTATATATATATATATATATATATAATTGTGTGTGTGTGTGTGTAAATAATCTTGTTATTTTTAATATTAATTAGGGTATCTATCCTAATTATATTAATTAAATTCCTATATAATTAAAAAAAGAAAAATAATCCTACGTGACTTTGTTTCTCTCTTACATATTTTTTTAAAAATTATTTTCACAGTCCAGCATGGATTGTAGGTCTGCTAAAATTTCGTGTGAAGATAATTTTTTTCCTCCGCACAATGAGCAAATGATAGTATAAGTATTAAATTAAGTATAAATATTATAATGATGTTGAAGCGATTAGCATGTAAAATATAAATGCGTACCTAACAGAATAAATTCGATTTTGAACTTCAATCAAAATTAAGTATGATATGAATGCTTTCAAAATTACTATATTTAACATAATTTGCTTTTAAATGCGGTCTTCCCCTTTTTTGTTTTGCAATTAGTTGATATTTTCCAAATCTATTGTAGTTGATGTCATAGTGTTCATTCCACTTAGTGTTGAGTTTGTACTGAGATTGTTTTAAGCGGTTTTTGAGGTAATAACAAAATACATTATTTTATAAGATCAATTCAAATAAAAAAAATATTGAATCGTAATAATATTTTATAAACAACATGTTGATAGCAATTAAAAATAATATCAAATTATATTGTATTGTGAATTTTTGTATAATTTAATTAAATAAAGTGATCAAATTATTTTTGAGAAAAAAATGACAAATTTGATATTGTTGGATTCGGGGTGGAAAAAAATAACGAGAAGATTAAAAAAAAAACTCATAATAAAAATCAAAATAACATATCAGTGATTATATATATATATATATATATATATATATATATATATATATATATAAATATATATATATATATATTAATTCGAATTTTTTATAATATTAATAGAGTATCTATCCTAATTATGTTATGAAGATTCATATATAATTAAAAAAAGAAACTAATCCTTTGTGGCTTTTTAATTAAAAAAAGGAACCAAATCATCATTAATATTTTATGTTAAGAAAGTCCTACATAACTAAAAAAATAAAATAATCCTACGTGGTATTTTTTCTCTTTCCTACTCATCTTTTTCTCTCTCTCAAGACCTCTCTTTTTATATATATCCTAGTGCTTAACCCGTGCGATGTACTGAGCGAATTGAATGGATGGTGTAAATTCATTCGATGTAAGTGTAATATTATTAATGTAATATAATAACTTAAAATACTCAAGTCACGATTTGGTCAACACGAGCAAATTTAAAAAGAAGGGCGAGGATATACGCACCTCATTTTATTTTTTAATTCACCCCACTAAAAATGTTATCACAAAATTTGTCAATATTATCCTTAAACCTACACTCACAAATACTCCATCTCCTTCAACTCTCCACCACCACTCCAGCCATCACCCATCACTGCCATGGCTATTGAAGAACATAAACAAAATATGCACACAGAAATACGCTGCCGCCGTTGTGCCACTGAAGAAAGAAAAAGAAAAAAATGTCATGAAAAAAGTCGTTCGAACCAAACTTTCGAACACAAAATATAGGTTTAAAAAATCAATTCGAACACAAAATACAACTGCGAAAAATTAATTCGTACACAAAACACATGTTCGAAAAATTGATCTGAACGCCCAGTCGTTCAAATTCTTTTTCGAACAACGTTGTATTGTTCGATCAAAAAGTTCAAACACATGACATATGCTCGAGAAACCAGAGACGAACACCCCTATTTTTGCATCCGTTTCTTACCCTTTGTCGCCTAGATACATCATTTAGCTTTCACCACCCATCACGTTTTTTCTTCTTCCTGTTCGACGGTGGCGGCGACGGTGTGATGGGCGATGATAATGGCAGAGTTGGAGTGGTGGTGAAGGTTTAGAAAAGATAATGTGTTTGGGGGTGTAGCATAATTTTGGCATTTTTGTTGATTTTTTCTTAGTGGGGTGAACTCATTAATAGATGGGGCGCCTATATTCACGCCCTGAAATAAATTAAAGGTAAATAACTCCACATTTATATATTATGAAACAACTTTTTGAATACCACATTATACGTCAAATTATAGTTTAACTCAATGACAATAGTTTCAAGCTCTCTCATTTAGTTAGTCGCGAAACAATCATATTAGTCACATTTATTACAAATCATTGAATTCACCTCCTTGTTTAGTCTTTGTATCATAGACAAAGTGAAGATCTTGTAATAAATTTAGGTTTTCTAATTATCGGCATCCGTTGTACTTGTTTGTCAACATGTACACAAAAGTTTATCATTAAATTATGTCATAATTCAATCACATCAATCTGCTTGAGTACATCTTAAGTATAACTGAATAATCTAGTTGTACTTTAGTCGTACTTTGTTGTACGTTTTATTTTAGATATAATTATATCAACATAATTATACAATTATTAAATAAACCTTTAACCAATAAAAATATAATCTTATAATATAAATTTGAAAAAAAATATGAAATCAACTAAATAAATACAAAAAATTGTATTTAGATTATAAATATATATTAATTAAATTAAAATGAAAAAAGACACAAAAATCATATATATATATATTATAAATAATATAAAATAAATCCTAAAATATTTAAAATTGGATCAAAATATTATGAATTCTAAATAATTATTTAATAATAAGAAAAAATAGAGAAATGTTATAAAATAATATAAATCATAAAAGAATATGAAATATGTTAAATATATATAAGATATTCCATATACAAATACTTATCAAATCATTTAAAAGAAAGCATGAAGATAGTAATAGTTTAAATAATATAAAATAAATCTTACTTCAAAATAATTATATAGAATAAATTAAAAATAATTTAATTCCTGAATAATCATTTACTAAATCGAAAAAGTAACAAAACACACTTAAAATGCCATAACTAATAAAATAATCAAAAAAAATATGAATTTAATTAAATAAATATAACATATATATGTTTTAATTATAAATGGTTCTTAATAATTTCTAAAATGAAATAAAATATAAATATAAATATTATAATATAATATAATAATATAAATATAAAATTATTTTGAATCAGATAAAAATAAAATAAAATTATCATTAATTTATAAATATTTATTTTAAAGACATTGAAAGAATAAATTAACTATGGTGATAAAGTAAATTAAATAAATATATAAAGGTTAATTTTAAATAGTTTTTTAATCTATTGAGAGTTGATAATAAAATAATAACAAAGATCAAGAAGTTATAAAATATAATAAAGTAAATCTTAAAATATTTTAATACAAAAAGTAATATACTTAATTAATATTATATTATAAAAATTATCTCCTAAATTTAGAAAAAAATTTATAAATATTGTAAAATTTTAAAAAATACTACAAAAATGAAAAAAGAAATAGCAAATAAATGATGCATCATATTAAAATTTTAATCGAGGGCCTTTGTATTCTATTTTAATACAGTTTTTTTTAAATCAGCCTGGTAATTGACTCAAGATAGCCACTGAGTAATTAACCACCAAGTCATCGAGTCAGTTGATGAACCCGATAATAAATTAAAATTTATATATAGATTTCAGTTTATACGAAAGTAACTATACAACCAAGAGTAATAAATCATTTATGTGTGGATTTCTAACGTTAAATACTTAAAGTCATAGTAATTAGTCACAAATTATTAATATACAAATGTTCATAAATAACTATTTAGTTGAGAATTTTAAAATAATGTATTGAATTTTTTATATTATGCGATTATATAATAATTTTTTTGTTCTGCCCACATATAATTTTGATTTCAAATTTTAATCAAATAATTGTATAATGTTATTTACCTTTCACTTATGTTCATAATATACTTTTTTAATTTTTTTTAGTAAAACGAAAAAAAAAAGAAAAAAAAGTGTCATTGTCAAGTTTGTGACACGTTTAGTGTCAAAGTTTGGGTCATCCGAGTTTTACTCCAGTCACATTTAGAAAATTAAAAACATGACGCTATTAGGTTTGTCCTCGTATCACCTGGTCTGGTCAACAAATAATGGAATAAAAGACAATTTCTTGTTACTGATTATAATATATTTTTTTTGTTGTTGTTGCATAAATCTTCTAGTTGTACTCATACTGTCTTTTTTTTTTTAGTTAACAAAATTATTAAATAGTTTTTTAAAATCAAATTATAAAATTTTATATTTCTTTATTCTTTTTATTCTTTTTCCCAATTTTATTTATATTATATTTCTTGTAATTTTTGATTTTTGATTTTATATTTAGTTAATAATTTTTTATAATTTAATAGTACTTTTTTTGTAGCTATGAATTCATATTTAATTTTATAATATTAGAAACATTTTTGTTTGTTTTCTATTTTTTTGTATTTATTAAATAACTATTTGTAATTTAATTATAAGTTATTATATTTTATTTATAATAAAAAAATATTTGATATCATTTGACATATTTATATTCTGATTTACTTTTACGTGTTTTGCATATTTATAAACTAATTATTTAGATTTATTTATATATTATATATTTATATTTTATTTTTCAGATTTCTTACACACAGACACAATATTTTTGTATTTGCAATTATTATTTTTTTATTTTATTTTTTATTTTTATCGGTTCTCATTTTTATATTTATATTTATTTAATAATTTTATATAATCTAATTATGAATTTTTTGAGTTAAGTTAACTTATTTTATGAATTTTCTCTTTAATTTTATTTGATTGTTGAATTTTTGGTTTTGTTTCATATTTATTAAATAAATATTATAGTTTAATTATAAGTTCTTATATTTTTATTTATATGATTTTATTAGTATTTTAAATCTTATTTAAAGCATTTGAGAAAATATTTATGTTTTACTTTTGCTTTTTTTGGTTTTTCAAATTTATAACTAATTATTTACATATATTTATTTTAAATAATTTTTTATATTTTATATTTTCTTCAAAAAAATTATATTATTTTTATTTTTCTCAGATTTTATATATTATTATACACAATTCTTTTATATATTTAATATTTTCTTTACATAAATCATAATATCCAAAAGAATATATTTACATAAATAATTATATACATAATAAATATGTATCTACATATAGTAAGTAAAATGGGCGGGGAAATTTTGAGAAATATTTTTAGAAACGCTACTTTTTTTATATATATAGAACAGATATAGATATAGATCTCTTCTATATGTTAATGCAAAATCCTCATATCATATGTGTCTATTTGTCACGCTTTGTTGGCTTTGGAAGAAATTTTGGTGCTTTGGTGTCATCGGAGCCTAATGTACCTAATTTAGTAATTTTCTTTTATTATATTTTACCTAATTTAATATTTTCCTAATATTATATTTTGACTAATTCAATATTTTTATTTTATTACATGTTACCTAATTTAATGTTTTCTTTAATTTATTTTCTTCAATATCTTACTTATTCTTATAATATAAAAATATAAACAAGTTATATCTAATTAGAAAAAATCTATATAAGTTGAATTAATTTTTACTGTAACATCCCATATTTTTAGTTTACCTAATTTGAGAATCATGAATACTCTATTATATTTTTATTTCAATTTTTATTAAAATAATTAATTCATTTTATATCTAATTTGATTGGCAATATTTAATTAGATTTTCACAAGTTGTTATTTTATTCTAATTTCAAAAGCTTAAGCTATAAGCCCAAATTATTTAAACATGCATAAATTAATTTTATATTTTATTTTAACAAAATCCAAGTTATTAATTTTATATTTTATTATTACAAAAATCCAAGTTATTTTTATGTAAACCCTTTAAGATTCTTTTGGCATTTGAAAGCATTTATTTGATTTAAATTCTACATGCATTCATGACACTCTATAAATCAATCACCCCATTTCCCCACGTTACCACTTGTCAGTTGAGATTTTTCAGCAACTATTCAAACAATCTTTTGAAACTTGGACTCTTAAACCTAAGTAAACTATTTTAATCACAATTTTTGTATACCCGCAGCAAGTAAAAAACTAATTTTTGTTTTTCTAAGTTTTCTCAGAAGCAATACAATTCAACAAATATCCATCTTTCAGTTTCTAAATTCTTTATTTTCAAAGAATAATACAAACCCTTAAATCTCATGTTCCGGCAGCCATCGTAACAAGATAGGCTGCCGATCCCAACCATTCAACCCTGCCAACATCACAACAAATCGCCGACCCCGACAATTTCTGGCCAAAATCCACACCAAACCCCGTTTCCAGGCCAAAAGAACTACGACAACCACGCCGAGACGGAATCCTACGCTCAACCATCGTCGACACCAACCCCAAACGAATTCCCAACCACCGTAAGATCCGAGCAAAACTCGTTAACGCATTCTTTAAGCGAGTCTGGAACCAAACCCAAAGTTTTGAATTGAGAACCCAAACATAGCCAAAGTTCTTGTTCACACGAACCAATGCGTTGACTCGGCCAGGCCCTGAAATCGTCCCGAATCAGCCAAGGCAGATGTGACCTAAGCCCAGACTTGAACCTCGCACTCGTCTGCACCGAAATTTCCAGAATACGTGATTGAACTTGTACATCTGAATCACATCACACCGGCCGTCGTTGATTGAAGGCGAAGAGGTCGCCTGTCGGTTTAAGTCGGAGCCACCACCATCACAGTTGGTCGTCTCAGCTGCCAATTTCACGTCGTGATCCCGAGCCGAATACGAGATGGAGTGATCGGTGGCCCGTAAGCCAGCAAACTAGGCCCGACTAACGCAGAAAGACCTAGTCCCACGTCATCACTGCCGTCGCCTCAGCCTGCACTTTCTGCCGCTGCCCAGATTACCGTCGTCATTGTTGGGTGCGTAGCCGACCGTCGAACGACTCATGGCTGATCGTTTATTTTTGCGCACAGCGGAACGCCAAAGGTCAGAATGTCCTTTTTAGTTTCTTTTCTGTTTCGACGAGCTTGGTCAAAGGGCCCGGACAGTGGTCAACTCTGTCCATAGTTAGCCCAAAGCAGCCACCAGCTACTTCCTTCCTGCCGTCGGCCCGAATGCCCGAGGTTCACTCCGGTTGCTACCTGAAACCCTAAAAACAGAATCAGTAGGGAACAAAAAATAATAAACGGAAGAAGGAAACAAACACATAAATAAATAGGAAACGATAACCCCCTTTGTTGCCGTCGGTCGCCGGAGTAAGGACGAATAGTAGATCTGAAAACCTCCGGCTCAGATCTCCAAAAAATTCGGCCCCCTTTCTAAACACCACAGTAAACCGGCTCCCGTATTCCCTCACAACCGCCGCCGGCAGCTGCTGGTAGCACCTAGGACCACGACCCAAGGCGGCGCACCGGGAAAAACCCCCCCGTTGACTTGAAACCCCAGCCCCAAACTCACACTCACAAACTCACTCTCAGGGTATCACGATATCTTCACAGACTCAGTCCGATTCTCCGGCAAGGGAGGAGAACCAGAGGAAGAAGAAGACCAGAGATAGAGAGARAGAGAGCAGCCGAAGAGAGAGAGACGGAGAAAATAAGTGAGTGGGCTAGGGTTCTGAATTTGGGGTTATAAGGAAGGAAGCAATGGTCCAGATTAAAGACCACAAGATGGATGGTTGAGATTAAGTCCCAGACGGATCCGGATCGCCCGCCCGGTTGAGTTGGGTCGTGGCTTTGGGCTACCAGTGGTGGGCTGCAGAATGGGCCGGTCAACTAATAAAAGGGACTTGGGCCATATAATTAACAGTCATCACTGTCGATTCACCGGAGATCCGGAGCCGTCAAGGAGTAGAGGTCGTCAAATCGAGCCATTCACCAGGTCCGTCACCACTGCCAATAGTCGCCGCTTCCAGACATGCCGCCGCCACCGCCATTGATGAGTCGGGGAGGAGTTGTGGCAGACCGATATGAAATCGGGATGGGGCCCTTTCGGAGCCGGAGAAGTTGTTGTTCTCGGAGCCCCAATTGCCACCGCCCTCTCTGTTTTCCGTCGACGGATATTCAGAATTTAGGAGAGGTGCTCGCCGATTCGTGGTTTGGGGATTTTGACGAGGTTTGTGAAATCGTTTGATTTGGGGGTTAGAGGATGTTTGCTTGTGAAAATTGTTTGGTTTGGGACGCAGGGTGTGAGGATGATGAATTGGGGAATTGGGAATTGGTTTTGCAGAATTTGTTGTGTTGATGTTGGATGTGAATTGCAGAGAGAGAGAGGGGGAGCGGGGAAGAAGATGGAAAGGGAGAGACAGGGACAGACGGGTTTGAGGGCTTTATGCCCAGCCTTTTCAGAAAATCTCCAATTGACCCCAGAGTTTTTAATTCTATTCGATTGAGTCCCCAATTTACCCAAACTTCAGTTTCAGCCCTCAAGCTTACCAAGAACTTCATTCCAGCCCATAGAACTTCGAGATATCTTCTTTCCACCCTCCAGCTTCAAGAACTTTACAAAAATAGCCATTTGACTTGACTTCGAGGTTTGACTGATTAATTCTTTCAATTATTCATATTTTAAGTTATATAAGCTTTATATCATATTATAAGTTAAATTATATTTTCATGTAGCAGCATTGATTTTGAGACTTATGATTTGCAAACACGACCATCTACATGTTTCAAACGTCAGTTTAAAGGTAGGGATAACTAAAACCTTTGAATTTACAGTTCATATTTAAATGCGTATTATTTTAGCCTATGTTGATGATTATATAACCTAGAGGTGGCGTTTCGTCAAAAATTATGTGCACATAGTCATGTGACCCAGAGAGTTTTTAAAAATTGTCGCATGACCCAGAGATAGAGGTGCAGCAATGCACAACAGATGTACATTTATTGTAGAACAGAGGTGTAATTTATTACACAACAGAGATATGATTGTCCAGAACTACGATATTATGCAATTATTATGAACTGTACTCCCTACTGAGCGAGTTGAAAGCTCATCCCTTTTTAAATAATATTTTTCAGGTCATGTGAAATCGGAACGGAAGCGTGGTGGTGACGACGATAGTAAAACTACGATTTAAAGTCTTGAGATTTTATTTATATTTCAAACTTAATCAATTAGTCGTATTTGAATTTATTATTTTATTTACTCAAAGATTAACTATTAAATATTAAATTTATTTGAATGCTATTTATGAAACTTCATTACTAATAATATTATTATTATTAATCTTTATTAAAGTCAAATGATATTAGATTTATTTACTTTCATTGAAAAGATATCAGCCGGCTTTATTTAATTAAAGTTGTTTGATTTAATTGTATGTTTATTCTTAAATTAACTTAGAATGATTATAAAAAGTAACGTCCCTCATATTACTTTTATTAAAATATAATTATGTCCGCTTGTGTTTCCGCTATGAAAAACTGGGATGTTACATTTACTTATAATAAAAGTTGAAATAATCTAATTAGAATTTTAATATTTATTTTAAAAAATACGAGTTATATAAATTTTGTTACAAAAGAAAAATAAATATAAAAAATATAAACTTAAATTTCTTTATCTAATCTTAATATAGAGTTGAGAATAACATTAAAAATATATATGAAAAACTATTTGTCACACACACACACACAAAAAAAAAAAAGTAAATAAAAGGGAAACAAAAAAGATAAAATATAATAATAATAATAATAAATTATTACGCCTAGGAAAATATATATTAAATATACATTAAATTTATTTATCTAATCTCAATATAATGCATTGATACGTATATTATATATTCATATGAACAAATTAGTGTTATACACAGAAAAAAAAAGTAATAATAAAATAATATTACATATATTACAAGTTAGATGAACGACGTTTTCCAATAGAATTATCAGTGCCTTATAGATTTTAATTTTTTATATCACATATTCATATGTGACACGCGGGTATTGTATGTTTTACATTTTTTCGAACCCAATTTTCTACGGGTTTTCCCGACAAGTTTAGGATATTTTGATATACTTTACAACTAATTTCGTGACTCACGATAAAAAAACTTAAATATTCTTTATTGTGAAAACCAATCTTACTATAATTAAAATAAATAATGATTTAATTTGTGTGTAAAATTTATTTATTGCGAAAATAACCTCCTGTAAATAGAACAAATAATATTACGATTTTTATGTACCATTTTCAATATTATTATTTTAATATTTTTAATGAACATTACTTTTTTTCAAATCCCGCATAATATGCGGATGTTAAACTAGTATAGATAAATATAGATATAAATATAGATTTAGATATAGAAAGATATAGATTAATTTGGGGATATGTATAGCTAAATTAACTAATGTGGATTAATTCTTTTAAGGAAAAGTTTATTATTCTTTTAGTTTTCTTTTTCTTTTTAAGATATTTCCCTCCTTAAATCATAAAATAAAACGTTGTTTATTCCCCCCAAATTAAAGAAGCTTACTAGTTTAGCACATGTGTACTACAGTGGATTTATAAAAAACTAAATATAAAAAATATTTGTGAAAATTATAAAGTTTTAAATTTAAAATAAAAAAATTGAAAGGATGTGTTATCAACCCATGCCCTGTTCAATTTATTAATTATTATAATTATCAATTGATATTATATTTTAATATTTAGATTAAATTTGTTAATAATTATATATACATACTTAAAAATTCAAAGATGTTACACTTTCAGCCCGTCTCTAATCTATATTAATTAATTATTATTAAATCGTTTTATATTTTTATGTTTAGATTAATTTTGTTAGTAATTATAGTTACATACTTTGAAAAATTCAAAATGTGTCATACTCTCAAGCATTCTCGGATTGTCCCATTGCCTAATAAATATTAATTAATTATTATTAAATAATATTATTTATTTATATTTATATTGAGTTCATTACTAATATTTAGTTACATACTCCAATAATTGCAAATATATCATTATTACCTATACAGAATATTTAAAATCTTAAAATTAAATTATTTTGACTTTTATTATAAATACCATTTATTGAAATATTTTCATATATAAGTTTTTTTATAAATTAAAATTATTTCATATGTAATTTATCTTTTAATTAAAATAATCAATTTAGGTTTTCTTCTACTAATTATATAGGAATTATTTATATTTTTATATTAGGAGTATAAAAAAAAATTATTGAATTAGACAAAATATAATAAAAGAAAACTATTAAGCTATGCTAAATATAATAAAAATAAAATATAAAATTAGGGAAGATACAATAAAAGAAAAATATTAAATTAGGTATATATTAGACTCAGATGACACATAAGCAACCGAAGCACCAAAATTTTTATTATCCAAGCGAAGCATACGAAGTAAACACATATATTAAGAGGATTTTGTATTAATATATACTTGTTTAACACCTATGTATTACACGTGACTTATCAAAAGATAAATATAAAAAATATTTGTGATAATTACTGAATTTTAAATCTAAAATAAAAAATTAAAACAATATATTCCAAGAATGTGCCTTGTACATGTCTAATCTATTTATTAATTATAATAAATATTAAGTAATTTTTTATTTGATGTTTAAATTAAATTCATTAAATCTTAGTTACATACTTACAAAAATTCATAAGTCGTCACATTCTAAACCCGTATCCAATATCTATTTTATTAATTATTATTATTATTAAATCATTTTATATATTAATGTTTAGAATAAATTTGTAAAATTTGAAGGTCTATGGTTTTTAAGAATAATTCTTAGTTTTACGATGTTGTTAGTCAATGTTTAACAACACTGTTTAGCAACATCGACCAGAGCAAAATAAAAATATGCAGCGGAATAAATTGATAAGAACACGAGATAACAAATTCAGTTCACAAGTAAAAGTACTTGTGAACTTGGGTGTACAAACCCGAAAACTATATTACTTTCTTGTTCACGCTTAATACAAAAATATAAAGTAATATATGAAAACTAAATATCAATAAACTTGATACTAAATACTTGTCGCCGGAATGGCAAGTTCTTCTCCGTTGGTCACGCAACTTCGAAGAGCTTGTTAATCACGATCAATGGTTCCAAGTAGTTCTTCGTGTTCTTCTTTCTTGCTCGTCGTGCATCTTTGTCTTGCGTCAAAATCCCGTGCGTAAAAGATCGTCCCCAAGCTTTAGGAATCCTTGTCTTAAATAGAAAAACATAAATTCCTAAACTTGGTAAATACCTAAAACAAAACCTAAACACAATCTAGGAAACTAATAAAGTCTTAAACATAAACTAGGAAACACAATATATTCCTAAATCTAGTTTCCTAACTTATTTTGTGCCCAAGAAAGGCAAATAACAAAATAGGAATTATTGCCAAGAATAAATTTCTCAACAATCTCCCCCTTTTGCCTTTCTGGACAAAACACTACGACGCAAACATAAATGAAAATAAAATACTAACTCCCCCTAAGTTAGAAAACTCCCCCTAAACAAAACACCCAATGTTGTTAAAATTCAAACCAACATTACAAACCAACATTGTTCAAAAACTTATCAAAACAAACTACCAAGGAACTTATTGACCTTGAACCCTCTTCGAACGGCGAGGGGACGTCGAAGTTCCTTCACCACCTTCCTTCCTTTTCCTCTTCTGCAATCGCATCATTCTTCTCAAAGCCTTATCGCGAGCACGAATTCGCTTCCTCCTCCTTTCCTGAGCAAGGCTCGCCAAGGTTTCGGTAGCAACAGCATCCTCATCATCATCTTTATCAACAGCAACGTCAACATCCTCTTCATTGTCAGCAGCAACATCTTCAGCAACATCTTCTCCTTCTATGTCCGCGTCAACTTCTCCTTCTCCCCCTTTTTGACCAGAAAGGGAAAGGGCCTCCAAAAGCGAGCCATGAAGCGCCTGTAGCAGAGTAATCTGCAAATCAATGGAAGTCACATGCGCACGAAGGAGCTGCGGAGAAATTCGGACCATGTTGGGATCAACCCTCCTAACATTACTATCAACATCAGCCTGGAAAGGAGCCTGCCAGGGCAGATCAATGGCTCGAGCACCGGCAGTGCGTTGACCTCGGAAAGCAAACTAATCAGCCTCTCCCGTTAGCACATCATCAGGACCAAGCTGCAAACCTTGATTCTCCAACAATCTGAAAATCAAAGATGGAAAACACAACGAGGCGGCAGACCTTGATGTGGCAAACTTATTAACAATATCAAACACATGTTGCCCGAAACTGAACTTAATACCCTTCCCAAGCTTGTACAAAAACTGGGCCTGAGGCCGAGTAACACATTTAGTATTTTTAGAAGGGACCCAGTTGCAAATAGCCACCTTGTGCAAAATAGAATAGAGAGAAGAGAGCCTAGTGCTCGGCAACTGCTCAAACCAAGAATGCACCATACCACCAGAAAGAAAAGAAATAACATCATCCATATCATCCACAGTAGAATCACCCCGATGTGGTTCAGTACCAAATAATTCATCAATCAAATCAGGGGTGAAAGCAAATACTCTACCACGCACAAACACTTTTCCATAGTTCACAGAGGTCGGATCAACAATCGATGGCAACAAATTTGCATAAAACTCAAGAACTATATCTCTGATAAACGGCACGACAGTAGAAACTATGGAATACATACCTTTAAACTGGAGGTAGGCAATCAAGTTGTGGCGCTCAAACAGTTCAACTGGAACTCTACGCTCAGCAATCACGTGGCGAGTTTGATAAGTAGCAAACAACTCGGCAGCCTCAGCAGTTAAAAATCTCTCCGAAAATGGCACCATATCTTCAAGTTCAGGTGTCGGAGTATTAGTACCCGTAGAGGACTGAGAGTGTGCTCAGGCATCGGAAGTGGTTGGCGTGGAAGCATGAGATGCAAGGGGAACAGAGGCAGTGCGCGAGGACGAAATAGATGGGGAACGACGCGATGTTGGTAAAGGGGTACCAACATGACTAGCAACATCATCCTTCGCAGCAGCCTTCTTTTTCTTCTTATCCTTTTTGCAAGCAGTAAGGATATCTCTCAGTGGCACATCAGACGAGGAATCAGGGGAATGCTCAAATAGACCTGTATCAAACTCAGGTGAAGCATCAGGAACAGGAGACGAAGGGGGAACATCGGCAGGCGGTTTGGCGGAACTGGTGACTTTGCCTGTGATAAAATCTAACACAGTGTAGGGAGGGGAGGAGTACTCAGTCGCAGAGGACTTAGGAGAGACCTTGACTTTTGGCTGGTTAGGTCTCCTGTCCGCCTTCCGCACAAGCTGTTTTCGTCGAGTAAATTTCTTCTCCGGCAAACTCGGGGTAGAAGAAGGCGGCGGCACAAACTCCTCGACCGGAGCAGCAGGAACAAAGTCTTCATCATCAGGGTCGGACATCACGGTGACATCCTCCTTGAGGTTCATATTTTCGATAGGCACATTGCGGCGCGGCCCTGCCTTACTTTTTGGGACTACGGGCGGCACAACTCCGAGCGGAATGTTACGCAAGTGCCTAGACCTCTTCAGAGTAGGGTTCCCCACGCGTCTAAAAGTTTCAGCCACAAACGCCAAATCGGGGGGATTATCAACGTCAATTTCGTTCCCGGGCTGACCTGGGAACACTTGCGCCTCCGGCGTGGCATCAACCGGTGACGAAACTAGAATGACAGTGTGGGAAGCGTGCACCGGCGAGGGTGGTGGCGATGTTGATAGTGGTGGGTTTGAAGAACTACCACCACCTATTTCCTCGCGAATATCAAGACCACCAACTTGTGGATAGGGTGCCGGAACCTGTTCGCCGGAGCGACGAACGTCTTTTGGCAATTCAGGAATTGACGAGGACGGCGGCGGCGAGCTTGTCATCCTTCAATTTCTCAAAAGCACACAAGGAGATAGAGAAAAATCGAGAGACTAAAGAGGAATAAGGAGGTTTGAGAGATTAGTTTGCAGAGGGCTTTGGAATTGTGATCAAACGGTAAAAGAAATTCAGGTTTTTATGCCCAAAAAATGACCGTTGCACAAGGAGAGAGAAAGTAAAAATAAAAGGAAAAAAACCCTAAAATTTCTTCACCGGCTGATTTTGGGGCCAAAACACGATTTTTTATTTCCTTTTTATAAAAACCCACTCCCCCTCAAATTAGGCTACATGATCACATTACCATCCCATTATCTCTTCCCATGATTTATCCTTTTATAAAATTAGAAGGTCTATGGTTTTAAGAATAATTCTCAGATTCACGATGTTGTTAGTCAATGTTTAACAACATTGATTAGCAACATCGACCAGAGTAGAATATAAAATATGCAGCGGAATAAATCGATAAGAACACGAGATAACAAATTCAGTTCACAAGTAAATACTTGTGAACTTGGGTGTACAAACCCAAAAACTATACTACTCTCTTGTTCACGTTCAATACAAAAATATAAAGTAATATATGAAAACTAAATATCAATAAACTTGATACTAAATACTTGTTGCCGGAATGGCAAGTTCTTCTCCGTTGGTCACGCAACTTCGAAGAGCTTGTTAATCTCGATCAATGGCTCCAAGTAGTTCTTCGTGTTCTTGCTCTTGTTCGTGCGTCTCTCGAAATCCCGTACTCAAAAACCATTTTGCTATGCCATTAGAAATGAGCATAGTTCTAGTCATCTCTACTAGAGTTCTATTCTTACGTTCAGCAATGCCATTTTGTTGAGGGGTAATTGGAGAAGAAAATTCATGACTAATACCCTCAGAAGTGCAGTACTTTGAAAAAGATGCATTTTCAAATTCCTTTCCGTGATCAGTTCTAATCCTACCAATTTTCACATTAAACCTTACACACAGCTTCTTTGCAAGTTTTTTGAAAGCCTCAAAAGTTTTAGATTTTTCTTTTAGAAATTCTACCCAAGTAAATCTAAAAAAAATCATCAACAATAACGAATACATACCTCTTACCACCAAGGCTCTCAACCTCAAGTGGTCCCATGAGATCCATGTGAAGCAATTCAAAGCAAGATGATGTAGTGAGACTTTGTTGGACTGGATGTGGCACCCTGACCTGTTTTCCTTTCTGGCATGCATCGCACACCGGAATGATCTTGGTGTTGAGATTAGGCAGTCCACTCACAGCTTCTTCCTTGGCCAACCTGTCCATCATCTTGTAGTTGACATGCCCAAGCTTTTGATGCCACAACTCCGCATCACTCAATTGGGACAGTCTGTAAAAAGCATCACTTTCAATTTGGTAGCAATTATCTGAGGTCCTTTTTCCAGTGAGGATACACTGTCTATTCCTCATAGACTTCACACTTTTCACGGTTGAATTTGACCCTAAAACCTCTGTCGCACAATTGACTTATGCTGATCAAATTTTCAGTAAATTTTTCTACTAGCAGCACATTTTCCAGTGTTACAACGCCAGAAAGAATGGAGAGTCCCTTGGCCAATGATTTGACCATTTGCACCTCCTCCATACTTCACTTTTCCTCCTCGAAATCTGACAATGTTGGAAAGCAGTTCCTCTGAGCCTGTCATATACTTCGAGCACCCACTATCAAAATACCAGGCTCCAGGGACATGAGACTTCAGGGATGTATGGATCATATTACACTTGATGCTGTTTTTCTTGACCCACACTTGTTTGAACCTGATGTTGGTATTGATGTTGGTAGCGCGGTTACCAACATGGGATTTATCAGCCACACTTGTTCTCTTAAAGTGTCTACTATCGCCAATGATCTTCCAGCAAAAGGGCCTAATGTGCCCTCATTCTCCACAATAATGGCACAAGTACTGTCTTCTTCTCTTTTTGGGACGTTTGCAAGATTTCTATTCTTGACTTGGAACATGCATTGACTGACTCGGTTTTAAGCCTATTCCATGCTTTGAGGACTCTGGGAAGCTAATCTCCAAGATTTCATCCAGCTTCGCCTTACCTTTATTCATATTTGAAATGGTTCCTTGAACTTTGGTCAGTTCATTCTTCATCTTTTCAAGCTCAACATCCTTCTTGGTGAGAGACGTTTCCAAACGGACAATAATGTCGAGCTGATCCTCCTTTTCTTTGGTTAGCTTTTCTACTTCTTTTACGAGATCTTTGACCTTTAGTACCTGTTTTCCCCAACTAACAAACAATTTCTGGTGGTCAATACTTAGCTGCTCGTATTCCTCATAATAATCAGTGATCTCGGCATTCAGGCACACGATGTTGTCTGCAAGCAAACCAACATGGACATCGTCGTCCCACACAACATGGGTGAATAAGGATGGAACAGGAGCAGTTGACTTAGAATCATTAACATCCTCGGTGAAATCAGTAGCGACCATGCTTTTCTTTCTAAGAGTGTTGGGACACTCATTCTTGTAATGTCCCCAACCTTTGCATTCGTGGCATTGGATCTCGCTGAGTGATTTTGTAGGACTGGACATATTGGGAATTGAAGTTGTGGACTGAGATCTAGGAAGAGCACGTCCAGTAAACTTTGGAGTAGATGTCTGTGGCCTATTCCTTGCATTTGCGCTTCCAAGACTGTTCTTCTTCTTCAAGAAATTGTTGAAGCGTTGAGTCACAAAGGCCAGTTCATCTTCTTCGAGTGTAGTCGACTCCATCTTTTTAAGAACCCCATTAAAATCAAACTCCTCGTCATCTTCATCATCGACTGCAATTGAACCGGAAGAAAAAGCAACATTCTTCTCTTTCGAGCTAGAGCTAATGTGTTCCATCTCATATTGCTTGAGGTTTCCAAACTAAGGTGTTGAAATCGATGTTATCAACATCTTTGGATTCTTCTATGGCCACCACCTTCATGCTATATTTCTTCAAAATGGATCTTAGCAATTTTCCTACAAGACGGGAATTAGTTATGGCCTCACCAAGCTCTCTGCACTCTTCTGTTATTTCCGACAATCTTATGGAGTAGTCCATGATTGACTCTTTCTCATCCATTCTCATAGCCTCGAAAGTGGACATGAGCATTCTTAATCTGGATTTCTTCACGCTTGCAGTTCCTTCACACACCCTTTGGAGTGCGTCCCATGCATCTTTTGCTGACTCGCAATTCTTGATGATACGATAGTAGCTTGCATCTACATAGCCACACAAGGTGTTGATGCATTTGGAGTTCCAATTTGCAGCAGTTGCTTCATCAGCAGTCCAGTCTTCCTCCTTTTTGTGGATGGCATCGCCCTCGCCATCCGTGACACGTGGATTTTCCCATCCAATGAGGACAATTTTCCAAACACGCTCGTCGATGCTTTTCAAATGCCATCTCATTCTCTGTTCCCAGAGAGAATAATTCTCACCATTAAGGGTTGGAGGCCTTGGGTTGCCTTGAGCGTCCATAGCACCTAAAAATAAGGATCAATACTTAAGAGGTTAAGTAACCCGCTCTAGATGCCAATTGTAAAATTTGAAGGTCTATGGTTTTTAAGAATAATTCTCAGTTTTACGATGTTGTTAGTCAATGTTTAACAACACTGTTTAGCAACATCGACCAGAGTAAAATAAAAATATGCAGCGGAATAAATTGATAAGACACACGAGATAACAAATTCAGTTCACAAGTAAAAGTACTTGTGAACTTGGGTGTACAAACCCGAAAACTATATTATTTTATTGTTCACGCTTAATACAAAAATATAAAGTAATATATGAAAACTAAATATCAATAAACTTGATACTAAATACTTGTCGCCGGAATGGCAAGTTCTTCTCCGTTGGTCACGCAACTTCGAAAAGCTTGTTAATCACGATCAATGGTTCCAAGTAGTTCTTCGTGTTCTTCTTTCTTGCTCGTCGTGTGTCTTTGTCTTGCGTCAAAATCCCGTGCGTAAAAGATCGTCCCCAAGCTTTAGGAATCCTTGTCTTAAATAGACAAACATAAATTCCTAAACTTGGTAAATACCTAAAATAAAACCTAAACACAATTTAGGAAACTAATAAAGTCTTAAACATAAACTAGGAAACACAATATATTCCTAAATTTAGTTTCCTAACTTATTTTGTGCCCAAGAAAGGCAAATAACAAAATAGGAATTATTGCCAAGAATAAATTCCTCAACAAAATTCGTTAATAATTACTAGTTACATACTTTGAGATATTCAAAAGATATCATACTCTCAACCCGTGTCGTATTATACTGATGTCTAATCAATGTTTATTAATTATTAGTATATAAGTAAATATTTTTATGTTTAGATTGAATACATTATTAATATTTACCTACATACTTAGATTATTGTAAATAACTCATATTTTACCTATATAGAATATTTGATACTCTAAAAATAAAATTATTTTAAATTATATTATCAATGAAATTTATTTAATTATTTTCATAATAAAGTTTTTTTTAATTAAAATTATTTCATATGTAGTTTTTCTTTTAATCAAAATAACTAATTTAGATACTATCTACTAATTATATATGACTTATTTCTATTTTTATATTAGAAAAATAAAAGAAAAGTATTGAATAAGGAAAATATAATAAAAGAATTAAATTAGGTAAGATACAATAAAAAGAAAAGTATTAAATTAGGTAAATATTAGACTTGGATGACACACAAACAAACAAAGCATCAGAATTTTTTATTTTTCCAAACGAAGCATACGAAGCTGACACATGGGTTAGGAGAAATTTGCATTAATATATAAGGGTGATTGTATATTAATATTTTATTTTTTAAAATAATTTTATAATGTAATTACAATAAAATCCTAAAAACCCAAAAAAATTCTAGTTTGAATGGGCAAAACACACATAGTTAATATGAGCCTCACTTGATAACTCCTAATTCTAAAGACAAATACTTGGGTGAGACCGGTCTCATAGTATGAGATCACTTTTTACCATGCCCATTTGTCAAACCCGCCCGTCCCCTAACCTAAGATCTAAAAAAAAAAAAAAAAAAAAAAACTAGCCTAGCCTCCAGCACCCCACCCCCCACCCCCCCCCATCGTCTTCGTTTCTCTCTCGCATTCACCGCCGGTGACCGTCGCCCGGCGATAAAATTTATCAAAAATTATATCATTAAAATCGTCTCAACTCTCTCATTCTAAATCTAAAATCAGATTTACGATTTGATGTTCCGATCTTTGTAGATCGGAGGTCAAACTTTATGAATTGTTCACTTTGACCTCAAATCTACGATGATTTATCGGGCCAATTTCAAATCGGAAATCACCGTTCAACTCCCCGCGTTGCAATCTACGATTTCCTCAATTTATATTTTCAAATCGGTGAGCACCGACGAAGGTAGGCTTTTTTTTTTCTCTCTTTTCTTCTTTTTTTCGTCTCTCTCTCTCTCTCCCTCTTTCTCAACAATTGTGATTTTGGGCGCATGTGTGTCGCCGGTGATGTGGTGTGTGCAGGTGTTGAGATGTTTATTAAATCTATTTTGTATTAATGTGGCTTTTGAAAATAATTTTATCAATATGCATATGTTATATGCAGATTTTGGATGGTGAGGTATTGGAGTATCACAAAAGTTGTTCAAGTATCACAAAAAATAGTTGAAGTATCACATAATTCTTGATATTTGATTTCTATAATTACGTATATTTTTTTAAAATAATTAATTCAGAGTATTACAAATGTAATTAAAAGCATTAGAAAAGGTATTAAAAGTATCACAAAACACACTCTTTTTTTTTATCACAAAAGTAGTATGAGTTTTTACAATCACAACAAAAAAAAAGTAGATTTCCGAGGGTAGACTGTTCCCTCGGTTTTTGATTTTTCCGAGGGATTTTCGAAGGAATTTCCCCTCATTTTTTTTTAATAATTTTTTTGACTTTACCGAGGGATTCTCCCCTCGGTTTTAATTTTTTTTACTAATTCTTAATTTTCAATTTAAATTTTAATTCCTGTTCAATTATTAAAATTCCCAAAAATTTGAAAAAAAAATCATTAATGAAAAGACAAATAAATAAACTAATTATTATAAAAAATATTTGAAAATTTAAGAATTATTACATGCGTTCGACACAGTAACAAAGTTTATATAAAAATCAAACTGTCCTATGGATGGGGAGGGTGGTACTGCTGGAAACGAGCATACATTTCAGCCATCTGGGCATCCATCCGCGCCTGAAATTTCTCCTGCTGCCGGCGCTGCTCCTCTCGCTCCTTTGCACGTCGTCGCTCAGACTCGGCGTATTGCTGCTGCATCGCCTAGAGATCCACCCTCTGAGCCTGGACCTGCGCCTCGAGCTCTCTAACGTGGGTCCTATCAGCCTTGGAGGAGGTGGAAGAAGAGCGGACCTTGAATAAAGCTTTCGTAGCAGCCACCACCTTCCCATACACGCCGGTGCTGTAATGCCGTCCCTTTCTCGACCCGACGACGCCGAGAAAAACCCAGTCCTGGTCAACCTCGCTACTCCCCTCTTGGGAATACGCACGTTCCTGTTCCTGGGTCAGCTGTCGCTCGTACTCCTCCTGAAATACAACTCGTTATTAAAATTCTACGTTAAAATCAAAGAATAAGTTAAAAATAAGAAAGAGACTCACATTAATATTACTAGATCTCGTATCGATCCATGCGCCGTCTTTCTTTTGGTGCGTACGTACAAAAAAATCGTAGCACTTAGCTGGCTCACCCGTCTCCCACTCCTGTGTCCAAATAGAATTTTCAAATAATTAACATTAAAATTAAATAAATAAATATTATATTATTATATTCTAAAATTACTTACGATATTCAAATTATAATCGATAGTGGATCTAGCCACCCCCCCCCCCCCCCCCTCGTGTGCTTCGACATCCCAGTGCCCGGCCCAGCAGGTGAATCGAACTTTTTCGCGTTTAAAAATGAAAAGCTCGTCCGCAAGAG
>BMAC01000071.1:1206182-1248006 GCA_014905375.1 Phtheirospermum japonicum
CCATACTATAAGTCACATTCTCAAACTGTCCAAAAATGGGTTTCGTTTATATTTTTTTACTAATTTTTTTATTTTTTCGAGTTTTTTTTCAATTTTCATTTAAAATCAAAAAAAAATAGAAAACGCGTCCTAAACGATTGACGCCCGACCCCCGTGGTTCCACCTCGCCGAGACGCACCCCTCGCCCCCTCGGCAAAATCACGATACTTCGTCGCTTCGCATTTCCAACCGAAGAAGTTCATCGATCGATCGTATCTTGTTGTTGGTCGAATCCCACGACACGTGTGGATACGCATGTGCTCGTTGGTATTTTTCGATCGAAATCAGGTCAAAACCACCTCACGTGCCTAAGATGATAGGTTTGGTTTCATTTTTACGATTTTTCTATTTTTTTGAGTTTTTTTAATTTAAAAAATACCGAGGGAATCTATATTCCCTCGGTTTCATACCGATTCATACCAAGGGAATAGTGATTCCCTCGGTATTTTTTAAATTTAAAAAAATTTGAAAAAAAATAGAAAGAAATAATAAAAAAATAGGATTTATTTCCGGGACGCCGAGGCGCACCCCTCCCCGTCCCGGTCGTAATTTCTTGGGTTTTGTTTCTATTTTTTACTAATTTTTCTATTTTTTCGAGTTTTTTTTTTCATTTTTCATTTAAAATCGAAAAAAAAGAAAACGCGTGCTAAACGATCGACGTCCGACCCCCGTGGTTCCACGACGCCGAGATGCACCCCTCCCCGGTCGTAGTCTTCTTGGGTTTCGTTTATATTTTTTTACTAAATTCTCTATTTTTTTGAGTTTTTTCCATTTTTCATTTAAAATCGGAAAAAAAAAGCGTCCTAAACGATCGACGCCCGACCCCCGTGGTTCCACGACGCCGAGACGCACCTCTCGGCCCCTCGGAAAAATCACGACGCTTCGTCGCTTCGCGTTTCCAACCGAAGGAATTCATCGATCGATCGAATCTTGTTGTTGGTCGAATCCCACAACACGTGTGGATATGCACGTGCTCGTTGGTATTAAAAAATATGCCATACTTTTAATATATTTTGTGATACGCAATCATTTTTTTAATAATTTTAATTATTTAAATGTAATAGACACATATGTAAGTAAAAGAAATGAAATTATTGAATATGTAATATTTTAATTATATTTCGTAAACAACATTTTTATGATACTTTTGTAAAAAAAAAAAAAAGAGATGTAAAAATATAAAATATAACATGTGTCAATTTTACTCGTTTTTGTGATACTTTTATTTGAATCTGTGATACTTTTAACTACTTTTGTAATACTTAAAACTTGACAGATTCTTTTTTTTTTCGGGCGATGTTTTCTTTTCTTTTTTTATTGGATTTGCAATTTTGTAGAGTGGATCGAGACAATTACTCGATTATGTTATACGTTTTGTTTAATCGAAATTTCGTCCGGTGAATCGCTGTAAATTAGAGGTTAAAATTGATGAATTTGTGACTTTGACCTCAGATCTACGGTGATTGTGGCATTAAATTATAAATCCAATTTCGAATTTGTAAAGAGGGAGACGAGACGATTACAACGATATAAGATTTGTAAAAAAATATCGCCAGTAAATAATGGAGGTGGCGGCCGGCGGCGGTCGGAGGTGGTGGCCGGCGGCTGCAGGTGGCGACCGACGATCGGAAGTGGCGTCCTGAGTCTGGAGGTGGGGGAACACACTTGTTGTTGATAGAAAATTAATATTTTTTTTATCTTTGTTTTATTTATTAAATGGATGAATTAGGATGGATCAGATGAATTGGATAGATAAATTAATAAATCTGGTAAAAAGTGGTATCATACTAAGACCGGTCTTACCTAAGACCTACCCAATTCTAAATAAGAAAAAATTGTCCGTCAACGATCGGCATGCGGTTGGATGGGATTAATCCATGTTTAGGTATTTTCTTTTTTTATATAAATACTATAATTGAATATTAGAAAAGTAATTAAAAATTAAAACATTTTAAATAAGGTCCTCCAATCGGGTGACCTGCTTTTTTATTTATTTATTTTCTCTCGCTGTCCGAAATTTGAGAATAAATTCAACTTTATTCCATAATATATAATATATTCCTTGTTCAAATTCACGGGTGATTATTTATTCTCTTCTCCTTTTTCTTTCCACTTTTCCCATACTCAAACCCTAATAGCAAATCAAACCAATTCTTTCTGCACATATTTTTATTCAAATTCACGGGTGATTATTTCGTCAGATCTTTGATCTCTATCCTCGTTGTTGAGGTACAATTCATGTTATTTTGTTTTCTGATTTATACTGTTGAATATAGCTGCCGTCGTGGAGAATTTTGTTTGAATTTTCCCTGGATATTGGTTTGTGCGCTAATATCTCGCTGAATTTTCCGCATATATGATCATAGTTTAGGGATTATACCCTAAATTTCGTGTTTTGAGAAATTGAATGATATTAGTATATTTCAGGAGCTGTGTCAATTTGTTTCCGTTCAATCAGCTAATCAGATGAGAAGGATTATGATTTCCTGATCACTCATAGTCGAAATAGGGTTTATGTTCTTTATTTTGTGAATTTCTAAACCTAAGTTTTTTTTTTTGTAATTATATTGACATACTGAAGAAATTCAGATATAATGTGTCTCGGAGAAATTTACTTGGTTTCCATTTATTCTTCGAAATTGAGTTACATTTTTTCCCCTGATAATTTAAAAGTTCATTGTAAACTGCATCTTTTAATTTGTGCCTCACATTCTACAGGAATTATGTCTCTTGCACAGCCATACCGGCCACGAGATGGTCATTTTTACAGTGGTGGAAAGTCCTCTCATGGTAGAAACAGCACCATGGGCCTGAGAGCAAAAGCTGCTTCTGGTGCCAACTATAATGGGGCCTACAATTCAAATTTCTACATCACGAATCCTGTTTCGTCCTGTGATTTCTCCGGAAACTTAATGCCTGATGGGCCCGATGCCTGGCCCGAAGTTGCACCTTCTTCAAAAAGGAGAAAGGTCTCAGATTTCTCACGTGAAATCACTGCGGGACCCTATCAACAACAATTCAAATACGAACACGGTCTTCAAAACCATGCTAATCTGTGGCAACATGTGCCTACTCATTTATTCAGTGGTTACGGTAATGCCCCTTTAGTCTGCGACAACGGTTCAGCTGTTGTTGCTGCGACGAGGTCTGGTGATTCCAGTGCTTATGCTTCAACTACCTCTAAACGGGATCGGTCGAAGTTTGAGGATGAAGAGGAAGTGGTTTTTATGTCGAGAGACGAGATAGAGAGGCGATCCCCTTCGAGAAAAGACGGCATTGATGTGCTGCACGAGACGCGTCTGAGATACTCGTATTGTGCATTCCTTCAAAATCTTGGGTTTCGGCTTGATCTGTAAGCTATTCTGTTTATTTATCCTGCAATATATAAATATGAAGTTGTTGTGAGTAATATTGTATTGATATATATTTGTTTAATTGCATTTGCAGACCACAGACTACGATTGGAACTGCCATGGTTTTGTGCCATCGGTTCTTTGTTCGCCGCTCTCATGCCTCACATGACAGATTTGTATGTTTCTTTTTTATAATTATTTCCCCTTTTTAAAATGCAATATTGATAATGTCCTGATTTGAATTAAAGCCTTTTGAGATCTCAAGAATTTTTTATTTTTTTGTTTCTCCTTCAATGCTAAAGCTAATTAATTGATCTATTTTCTTCTCTGCAGTTAATAGCTACTGCTACGCTTTTCCTTGCCTCAAAGTCTGAGGAGTCATCGCGACCACTTAATGATGTACTAAGAATGGCATCTGAAATCCTTCACGGGCAGGAATTTGCTGTTCTCTCTTATATGCTTCCTATTGTAAGTACTCACTAGCTCTTCATCTTTTATCTGCTGTGTGTGCTTGTGCATCTGCTTCTATGGGGGAGTTTAGTAAATCACTATAGCAATTCACAATCACAATTCTCAAATTCACGCACTAGCTCCTTTAAATTGGCTCATCCATTCTCCTTCTACCGAAATCAAGTTTTAAAGGTTCTGTTATTTTTTTTGTTAAGTATTGATTTTCCAAATGCTTTTATGCTTTTGTATAACAATTTTTGTGTTCTTTTCTCTGTGTGGACATTTGTGGTCACATTTTCACGATGCCCAGAATATTCAGATGGAACCTGAAGGAAAATAAAGCTGTTTTCATGTATTCAAGCAATTGCCAAAATAAGTTTACACCGTGTTGGAATAAAACTGTACACGCTCTTCGTAGTTCTTGCAAATGCTTAAAATATATAGCATCACGTGAGAAAATCAGAGACATTAGTGTAAATATGATTTTTTTTAATGTTTGCTGAGAAATACATGTCAAAACTCAAAACATAAGTTTTATTCAACAGTTTGTTCTTCGTTCTCTTTTCTTCTTTCTTTTGCTTGTGTAAATTACAAGTTATGCAACATGCTTTATAATTCAGTTGACATACTTTTCATAACAGGATTGGTTCGAGCAATATCGCGAGCGGATAATAGAGGCTGAACAGCTGATTTTAACTACCTTAAATTTTGAGCTGGGCGTGCAGCATCCATATGAATCTTTGACTTCCACTCTTCAAAAATTAGGCTATTCGCAATCAGTTTTGGTGAATCTGGCATTGACTTTGATCAGTGAAGGGTAAGTCCATTACTTATGAGTATTATCATTTAAGGTGCTTATTTGTAGTGAGAACTTGTGTTTTCCAATCCTGCAAAATCCATATGTTTGACCGAGTACTTAGCACTTATAATACTGTTATATCCAGTGCTATGATTGTTGTTCTATACTACAGATTCAAATTACTGGTTCTTGTATTTATTGATCAACCAACAGAGGCCAACGCTTGCTATAATTGGAGAGTAGGATAAGTATAATCAAGTTTATGACTCCTTTTCTCGAATTGCATGCTGCTTTCTTAGTGCTTTTTTTTCTGCAATCATCCTGGCATGATATATTGATGTTTTGGATTGGCATATAATTGCAGGGTCTATAGAGGATTAGCGTGCTCACCTTATGATATTAATAGCTGGCGGTGTTGATGTGCTGTTCATCAAATGTTTTGTTTTTCATCTGAAGTTGAACTAGAGATATCTTGTGGATGCCTTTTCCATGCTGACACCTTAATGACATGCTCCCATTGGCTTTAGAAGATAGTTCATGGATGATTCAAACTAATTGTGTCCATTGGCTATATCCTGATCTGTGTTCATATGGAAATTCTTGTGTGGGATATATGTTTTCTGTTCACTTTATTTCCACATGGCATGCTGATGATCAGGCTGATGAATTTGTGAAGATAGTGACTTTGCTGAGTGCTTATGAGCTGCAGAGTTTTACTCAACTGGCTTTCTTTCCTCACTACCCGAGGCGTTTGTTTCCAACTTCTACATATATTTTCACTTCAACATTTTTTTCATCCCATGTTGCACCCATGTTACAAACATTGTGGTGTTCCGTATCTATTTCCATTTCTTTTTATGACCACCGATTCATCTTCAAACCCAAGTCTGATTCTCAATAATTCAAGCTCACATTTGGTTATTTTTGTACATAGCCTTTATATCCAGGCTTTCAAAATTAAGGACTTTTGTCATATATTCTGTCCTTACCCTGCCGTTGAGGAAAAAAAAAAAGAAAAAAAAAGAGAGCAATAATTGTCTGCAATCGCAGAGTAAGAGTTTGGAGGGAGTGCATTTTGCTCTTTGCTTTGAATCTTTATCCAAAGTTTTGTTTTCTTGAAAGTGTTGTGAGACAATGAGGGGGGAGGGAGGAATCACTTTCATGTCTTCCTCTGCATATTGTGATGGGATATCAAGCAATTTTATTAACTTTTCACAAATGTTTATATTTTAGTCTTGTACATCACAAATAGTTAATCATCTGTATTTATTCCTTTTGGTTAGAGAATGCAGGAAAAAATGCTTGGCGTTTAATTCACCTGGGTTCCTCTTATATTTATCGTTTGTTAAGCCTATCTTTTAGTTATCATTTAGGCGGAGTCTTAACTGGCTGAAAAGAATTTTCTTTAGGTGCTGGACCAACCTTGGTGTGGTGGCTAGTAATAATGGTCATTATTTTTATATAGGTATTTTTGTGACCATAATTGGTTGTCGGTTTTCTTTAGAGTTTGCTAATGCTACATTATGGAGTGTCTATCCATAAGTTCTTGTAGGCTTTATGATTACATCTATTTGGTGTTGATCAGATTTCTTTCTTCAGACTTGGAAATTTATTTTTACCCTTTTAAGATCAGTTTTAAAACAAGAAAAGTATTTTCTCTCTATTGGTGTTCTCAAATGTTTTTCCTTTCTTCTTTTTTTTGGGAGGTGGGGAGAGGGAAATAGATACATATTAGGATTAGTTTATCCTACTAGTAAAAGTATATTAAATTTCTACATAATAAATATATTAATTTTTGTTATAACTCATGATAGAGATGCCGTTTTATCATACTTTGTACCTGCACTTGTATCAGCACAAGCTGAGTGCAGAAACTTTTGCCTACGTGGTGCTTAATTGAGAAAGAAATTGTAAAAATCCATTTTTCCTAACAAACAGTTCATACCTCACTTGGATCAGTTTGAAAATGCTATTTTCACGTGTAGTGTGAAAGTAGTACTATATTATTTTATTTTGAAGATTACTTCATTTCCTTTTCCTTTGATGCAGAAAGCTTCATCTTCAAGGTTGAACAGTATACCTCTGAATTCCAGAGTACATCTGTTAGTTTTTCACTGATAAGGAGAGCGTCATTTATGGGATTGTATTAATTATTGTCTAATTATTAAAATGATAAATAAAAAATTCACATGTATAGGGTGTGCACCACGGGACCAGTTCGTAAAATAACACATACAAATACGCATATATATATGCTGTTGTTATTATTATTATTATTATTATTATTATTATTATCATTATTATTATTATTATAATTTAAAGATATGGTGGGCAGGCAGTATCTATTTCAGTAAGTCTAAGGGCATGAGACTTGCATGTTGCAAACCTTTCGCTATTCAAAAATCTGAGGAGACTTGGCCTTGTTTGGGTTCCTGTAAAGTGCAAACCCATTTAAAACAACAGAGTGTTGGTATATTGTGGCAGCAAAGGTTGGACTTGAAGTACATGTATCTATAGACGGTGTACTATATATATATATATATATATAAAATATTATATTGCATTATATATTAGGGTACTGAATCAACATACTGCAGAAGAATCTTGGATTTTTCCATCACAGTCGCTGCTTAATTCGTTGGTAAGGGAAAAATTGTTTTGGTTCTCTTATTAGCTGTTGCTACTTGAAATGATGTTTATTGCATAATTAACTTCTGTGCATTAATTGTTCTGTGATTATTATGGCAAATACATTCAACCAGCTTTAGACCATGTAAGTTCCACTTGTTGGTGTTGCTTATCTGTTTCTATGCAGATATGGTGCTTTTGTCGTATTTCTGAAGTCGATTTTCTTTTTGCAGGCTTAGAAGCTCACTTTGGCTTCAGTTCAAGCCTCACCAGATTGCTGCCGGTGCTGCTTACCTCGCTGCCAAGTTTTTAAATTTGAATCTTGCTTCTTGCCATAATGTTTGGAATGAGTTCCATACGCCACCACCTGTATTGAGGGGTAAGCGTCCTATGCTTTAGTGAGCATTTGCGTTTGTTTTAACTTTCTGTTTTGTCTTGTGTGTGTGTTTTATTTTAAATTCAAGTGATTGTTTCCATTGCCAAAGAAAATAGAAAATTCATTAGTTTTTGGTGTTTCAATTGCCAACCTCTGCTTCTGATTCTGCATAATTTAATTGAAAACCTAAAAGTGGAGTTTACATTTCTGATGTCGCTTTTGCGTTGACTTTTACAAGCAAATAAGCATTTTTACAAGTCACTCACCAGTCACCACTCTTTCTCTCTTTTTTTTTTCTTCTTATTTTAAGTTTTAGCTTGTATTTGCAAATATTTAAACTGTTTTTAGCTTCTGCCACAGCAAATCACTCAAAGTAGGTTTTTTCCGAACACTCAAAAACAAAAATGTTACCGACGCTTGCTAAGAGGCCTCATATGTTTTTCTCTTTATGATTTATTTACACGGTTAGTACATTGAATCATATTTTAGTGCTTTTCCTAAATTGCGTAACAAAGAGATCCTGAATGTTATGGAACTTTAGTAGTGTGTCCTATAACTGAAGAGGCAAGCATTATTGATTGGAATGAATTCACAATTGTAAATTTTTTTGTTGTACAAAAGAATTAGTGTGGAAGTAACCCTTTTCTCAGTTCATCGTTGAAAATAAAATAAAATAAAATAATTTTGACAAACTTGGTTTGCATAAACCCCCACCCCGAAGAGAGAGTATGGCATGGTTTGTGGGTGAAGGAACAAAAGGATAGGCCAATAGTTATTGATTCTGTTGCCTTTCTATTTTTGTCAGGTCTTTTGTGTGTGATATCTTCTATATTCGTATCATTAACACTTGTGACTGTTTTGCAGACGTTGCACATCAACTAATGGAACTATTTTAGAAGATACATCTAATCTGATGACTTGGAAGCAAATTTATAATCAAATTATCGATGCCTGTTCTGTCCGAGTCTTGATAATCGTAAATTTTTGGTTTGAAGCAGTTGTTGTTACTGAGGATCGTCGACGTGCTTCTATATGTTGTAGAGAAAGATGGATTACACAAAAATGCTCAGTTGGTATATATAAATGCTATACGACTCTCGGTGTGTATTGATAATAGAATGTGTACACGTTGAATTTCTCTTCAATCTCATTCTCTTTGGTAGTATCTTTTTTTTCGATTTCTATATATGTAGGCAGATTTGAAATTTGGATTTTATTGTGTTTTTAGCAATGCTCTAAAATTAACCATTAATCTTTGACAGAATAAACAAGTATAATTACAAGGATTATTCTTAGGTTCGGCCTGATTAGAAAGACATCAGAAGTTTTTGAAAAATTATTAAAATTCCCTTGAGGTTGTGAATCCTCGGAAGAAAATACATTTCTAGAAATAGTACCAGTTGACAATTGTTATACGGATCATTACTTATAATTTAATTATTATTGCCACTATCATGTTTCTAGTGTCGTACTCGTGTAATCACGAATTTGTTGTTTTCTTTAATGTTGTAGATCACTAATAGCGGTCGAAATTGCTTGGACCTTGTACTCTCACCACTCCACATAACTGACTTTTTCTCTTATAACACAGAACCCAATAACAATATGGAATTCATTGTCAACCTTAACCTTATACAGTATGYTTTACAATGACCCTTCAACTTTAGTTTAATTGGGTGTTGGTCCTTCTTTTCGTTCAATTTAGTTTTATAGAAAATTGCAAAAATATAAAATATTTTGACAAAGTAGAATAACTTTATTAGAATGAGAACACTTTTCTTTATGAACTCAAAAATGTCCTTATATTTTTTACGATCATGATGAGACATCGAGATATGGAAAATTCAAAATTGAACTCAGGACCTCCAAGTTACYAATCAAAGGAAGAATAATTTATAATAACTCATGTGATATTTTTAAGATAAAATAATATTTTGATGTCAGTGCTTATTAAATAAGTGGAAATTAGCTGATATTATATTTTATGAGCTGTAATAACAACTCAATTTTGATCAATTGGTTTCTTCAAATTGTAATATGTAACTATTATTAGTATGTTAGAAATATTATTTATTTAATTTATTGAAATTTACTAATTTAGTTTAAAAATTATATTTTGATGATTTTCCATTGTGCTTTTTTTTTTTTTTTTTTTTTTTAAGAAAGAGAGTGGTTAAAACTTGTTAAATTAGGGTCACATCACATCACCATTCATTCACATGTCACACTTCTAACCAAAGTTTCGAGTAATGTCCTTAAAACGCACATTTTAGTAAAACACACGCACACACTGGAGGGGAGAAGAAGAGAACACGCTGCAACCGCCTCTCTCTCTCTCTTCACGGTTAACAAAATTGATTTAAGTTTTTATTATTTCTTTTTCCTTTTAAGAAGAAAAAAAAATTCATAGTTTTCTACGATTTCTTTTGTAAATCTCATAAATATCAATCTCCCCAAGATTTACGTTTTGTATAGATTACAGGGTTTAAGATTTGATCTGGGGGTTAATTACTTCGATTTTTATCCACGATTCTACAAAGTATTCGGGTTTGTAAACAAGTTGTTCGTTTTTGCCAGTTTAGGCGAATTCCCCGGGAATTTCTCATAGATTCGGTAGTTTTAACGAGGGTTTTGATTTGATCGAATTACTGATTTCCTATATATATACACACAATTATTCACTCACACATATATATTTAGAGAGAGAGAAAGAGAGGGAAAGATGTTATCGAATCAYTTGCAAAATGGAATGGAGACGGCGAAGCTGATGTGGTCGCGTCTGCCGGACTCGGAGGCGGAGGCAGATGACAGGGCTGCCGGCGATRACCTCGGCCGGGCTAAAAAGAGCGATGGAGGTGCTGTTGAAAGCCTTGACTATGAAGTCATTGAGAATTTGGCCTACAGACAAGAGCAGGTGCGAAACACACACACACACACACGTTTGTATGTGAAGTTTTATTCCTTTTCAGATTTATGAGCTGTGAATAATTGTGGGTTTTTGAATTGTTTTCATTGGCCGAAAATTTACAACTTTGCTGATTTGTGTAATTGTGGACCGAGCTTTTAAACGAATAAAAACAAATGAGCTATGAATTTGAATAGAAGTAGTAATTCTTGATATTTTATTGACATAATCGTTTTGCTATCATATTGATGGTTCGATTCGTAATTTATAATCGCAGGCGAAGAGGGGGAAGCTTTATATGGCATATAGTGTGGTTGTGAAATGGATTTTGGCATTGCTTATTGGGATTGGTAAGTTTAAAAGAGTTTTTTATTTTTGACTTTGGGCTTGAATGTTATAAATAAAATATGCAATAACACGATGACACACGCACACATTTAAAAAAAAAATAGGATTATTAGCAATATATGCAGAACTAATTAATGATCCAATACAAATGGTACATCCTAAAGTGGTATAGATAAGAGGATCCGATCATGTACCTCTCTCTCTCTGTCTCTAAGTTCACTTGGACAACATATACATACATACTTATATGGAGGCTTTTTGTATTTAAAAATGAAAACATGGTTTTGTGAAATGGAAACTAGTGACATGATGGATAATTAAAGAAGATACAATGAAACAGCAAGGATCAAGAAAATAGAGAGTTTTCATAGGTTTGAACTTGCTATTTGTCTCCACTATTACTTTCCTGTTTAAGTATCAAGAACCTTAATGCTCTGTGAAGGCATCAAAATAACTTAACACAGAAATGGGGCTATGGTTTTTCCAAACAATGCAGAAAATTTGAGCTTTGAATATTTGTGTGTGAGACATTGAGTGAGTAAAAAAAAGAGGGATTGGGCTGAGAAACATGAATTTAAATAGCAAAACACGCAAAGCTGTGTGAATTCAAAATATTGGTTTACTGTGTGAAATGTTGGTTTCATGGCATCTATCTAGAAATAGCATTTGATGGGTCTTAATTTCACCTGTCATAATTTTTTCATCCGTTATTTAAATTCATGTCTCTCAATATTCAAATAACTAAGAAAAATGGAGATCCGACCAACATAGATGATACGAGAACATCTGTAGGGAGGGGCTTATTGTTCGTTAGATTGTAGTAAACCACTTTTGCATCCCAATGTTACAATGGCAGCACAACTGCCTCAATTTTATCCCAAATTCCCCTTTTCATTCCTGAAATGGAAGGTATGAAGGAATTGCATTTAGATTAAGATTGTGTAAATTTGTTAAAAAAAAAGAAAAGAAAAGAAATGACTCTTGTGTGAAGACTTGATTCCCAAAGTAAATTATATTCTCAGATACACCATAATAAATTTTAAATATTGCTAAATAGATTTTTGCATGCTACCATTTCCATGTCCATCCTAAAGAAAAAGGTCATGACTTTGCAAGGTCGCCAACAACTCATTACCTCGTAGAAAAGCTTTGACCATTCTCTACATGTAGAGAAGATTAATTTTTGACTTGGTAAGTTGTTTTCTTATCCAATTTACAAGAAAACAAAGAATAAACTGATTACATTAAGTTTTGCATGTTTCGGAAAAAAAAATTCTAGAATGGAGCAACTTCTGGACTGGCCTTACATCACTGTTTGAATTTATTAATTAAAAGAGCTTGCAAGGATTTGTAATCGAGAACAACACACTCACTGTAAATTGTGGTTGCTTTTGGAAACATATGTGATGTAATGTAAAAATGCCTCCAACTTCGGTAGATTTCATCGTTTCTCATTATGTAAGTCTTCCTTTTCCTTTGGACTCCATATTAAGAAACGTAGATGTTTATCGAATGCCGTGTGCAGTAGGCATTCTTTTACATACATCACAGGTCAACATATTTTATAGTAGGTGTGCCTCTCGCGACTATAAAACTTTGCAAGCTCTTTTATCTAATAAAATTTACACGCTGATGTAAGAGTACTCGATCAAGTTGCTCCATTCAAGAATTTGTTTTTTTGAGACACAGTCAAAGCCTAAGGTAATTTACCTCAGCTTCTCTCGTAAATTGGATAAGATAACATAGTCGGAATTAATCTTTTCTCCATGTAGGGAATGATCAAGAGTTATTCTACCGGACAATGAGTTGTTGACGGACATCTTTTCTTATGTTAGCCATGGAAGTTATAAACACGTCTGTTTGGCTATTCTTGAAATTTATTATGATGCATACGAGAATGTAATTTACTTTGGAAATCAAGTTTTCACACAAGAGTTACTTCTTTCTATTTTTTTTTTTTCACATTTACAAAATCTTAATTTAAATGCAATTGCTTTCGTACCTTCCGTTTCAGGAATAAAAATAGAATTTGGGATAAAATTGAGGGACTTGACGCCGACGGTTGTGTTGCCATTATGACATTGGGATGCAAAAGTAATTTACTACCGTTGAAAGGACAATATGCCCGTACATATGTTCTCATTTCATCTATGTCTGCTGGATCACTAGTATTTTTGTGCACATGAGGGGTCACTTCAGAATTTCTTGTCTAAATATTATCAAATCCTTTAGCATATGCAACAATGTTTACTGGGAATAAATTGATGAACTCGGCGTTCAAATGAAAATTCAACATCCTGAGCTGGGATACCTAATTTAATTTTTCTGACATGTTGGTTAGGTTCTTAGCTCTGTAGATAGTTCTGCGGGCTGAAGACAAAATTCTTCCACTTTTGGATTTTACATTACTGCAAAGTATTTTTGAGCAATCTGAATGCCTTCTTCAGTGGATGCTTTTAAATATGTCGCCGTTCTACTTACAGATGGATTTGAAGTACTTATTGTTTTCACTGATACTACCAAATGTGATAGAGATCGATTTATTATATTTAATTTAATTATGTTTTAATTAAATATTTGTGGGCTTTGGGCATGTAGGGTTAGGGTTATATATCTATTTAAGTAATAGGGTTGCAGTCTTTTTAGGTATCGTGAGATCATTAGAAAATAGAGGCAGATTATCTGCTTGGACAGGAAAACGGCGCTTGCGCTGTGGACAGGCTTTGGTCTGTTAAATTGTTTCTTTTCTTTTATATTGATTAATATATTCTCAGATTTATATTCGTAAACCCTTGACTCTATCACAATGAGTTATTGTCCCTCGTATATAGAAAAGCAATAATAGGCTAATAAAAGCTGAAGTTGCTCTTAGTTTCAAATGTAAATCGTAAGAACAATTGCATATCTAACAGATTCTGTGTTGAGACTCTAAAAATCATAGAACATATCTGACTTCACTTGATCAGAGTATACGATGTGATAACGATTCTCAAGGTTTTGGCTCAGCATTGTTATCTATCTTTCTTTTATATGCATTTGGCCCTCTTCATCGTACTTTGTTTATTGACTGTCTTAATATTTACATTTCAGGCACCGCACTAGCTGCTGTTTGCATCAATATTTCTGTTGAGAATTTTGCTGGATGGAAATACTCGTTGACATTCAATATCATTCAGAAATCGTACTTTGCCGGGTTTCTGGTCTATATGCTCATCAATCTGGCTCTAGTGTTATCTTCTGTATATATTGTCACACAATTTGCACCAGCAGCTGCAGGATCAGGAATTCCTGAAATCAAGGGTTATTTAAATGGTAAAGTTTAATTATATATATCCATATGAATTTATTGGTAAGTTGGGTCTTTCTTTTTTATGCTGATGCTGTTCAAATATGTGCAGGAATTGACACACATGGTATACTTCTGTTCAGAACGTTAGTAGGAAAGGTCTGGTGGCTTTTCTNGATGTGATCGTTTCTAATGTACTTTGCTCATCTTTACAGATTTTTGGTAGCATAGGGTCTGTGGGGGGTGGCTTGGCCCTTGGTAAAGAAGGTCCACTTGTACATATTGGTGCTTGCATTGCTTCCTTGCTTGGGCAAGTAAGTCCATAATCATGTAAATGTTGCTGATAAGTTGCAATTTAAAGATTTTACGAAATTTTTATATAAAGACCTGTTACGAAAACTATTCATATGTTGTATAATATTACTTAATTGTGGCTAAGCAACTGCTGCGAGTTACTTTGAGTGCAACTCTCACACGACACAAGATTGAGTTTTTTCTGTTTATACTGCTGCTATTTTGGCTCAACCTCTCTCTGTTAATTGTCCTTTTACTTGTACCTACCTACAGGGTGGTTCTACAAAATATCATCTGCGGTCAAGATGGCTACAAATTTTCACAAGTGAGCGAGATCGTCGTGATCTTGTAAGTAATATGTTAAACGTTGAACCTTTCAAATATACATTGGAAACTGCTTTCTCTTTACCGACGTTAAAAAAATTGCGTTCTTTCCCATTTTACTGTGTCTTTCTGTACATTGCTCCAGATAGTTTTCTGGATTTGTTGAGGTTACTTACTGCAACTCCTTTATTCTATATCAGTTACGTGCTAGCATAGACTCGTTTTACCTTTTTTTTCTTTCTCAATAGGCTCCTTTTACCTCCCTTGTCGAGTTCTTGTATTTGCAGATTTGGTGGTATTATCTTTGTGTGTCTGGATACGGAACCATAACTTTTATCAGTAGCATTTGAGTAATATAAGAAATGGTTTAAGACTGCCTACACATATTTTATTGACATGCATCGGAAGAACTTGGCATTATAAACAATAGAAACAACTTTTTTGTTGGAAGTTAATTTTTACTGTGGAATTGGGGCCTTAAGTAGGCATAGAAGTACTTCGGAAGTTATACTACCTTGTAAATATTTTTGCTTATTATGTGTTCTATGTTTCAAAGTTAGCTTGTAATCTGGCACTTTTGTGGCTTTTTATTGATTTGCACATGCTTTCGAGATCTTTAATTTAATCTGCATGTTTTTAATCTCTCGTATGGCTGATTCAAAGAGGTTAAAAATGGATGTATTGTTGTGGTGAAAGAGGTGATAAGGCCTCCGAGGGTTGCTCATTTTTACTGGTTTAATGTTTTGAACAAGGTCACCTGTGGATGTGCAGCAGGCGTGGCTGCTGCTTTTAGAGCTCCAGTTGGTGGTGTATTATTTGCACTTGAAGAAGTAACATCATGGTAATTTTTATTTTCATTAATGTAAAGATTTTTTTTTTAATGTGGTGTATGTGTTGCAACTTTATATTCTTTTTCTGCTCTTGAATCCCTTGAATTTTGCACTCGGGCACCACCTAATGATTCATCAAATACCAATCTAGTTAGCATGAGCTAGAGTTGACCATCAAATACATATATTCTTTCTGCATCCTATATGCATAATTACAAAAAATACCCTTGAGGTTTGAACTGATTATAAAAAAGCAAACTTTCAAAAATTACAAAATACCCGAGGTTTGAGTCGGTGTTAAAAATTACAAAATACCCCTGAGATTTGTAATTTTTTTTAAAGTCCGGCGTCAAATCCCAGGGCTCAACCCTGGACAGGCGTTGGAAACCACCAAGCTGGAGTGCGGTAGGAGCAGAGGGAATTTCCGGTGGAGCAGTGAAATGCGTAGAGATCGGAAGGGAACACCAACGGCGAAAGTAAACTGGATTTTTTTGTAATTTAGTCAAACCTCAAGTGTAATTTTTGTAATTAATGCTAGAAGTTATTAGTTGGATTTTTCCTGAATGCTAAAAATCATGTACAAGTGATGAAGTTAAAACTATACGGAAATATAATATTTTTAATAACCTGAGGAGTACACTGACATGTGCCAACTGATTGTATAATGCTGTTGTTCTAATTCCTATTTAAGGTGGAGGAGTCAGCTCATGTGGCGTGTCTTTTTTACATCTGCCATTGTGGGCGTTGTTGTACGTACAGCAATGGGATGGTGTAAAAGTGGAAAGTGTGGACATTTTGGCTCTGGAGGTTTTATTATATGGGACATATCAGGGTGACAATCTGAACCTTTGCTTCCTTTTTACCTGATTTCCCATGCTGAACTTTTTGCAGTCTTTGTTTGCATTTTAACCAAGATTCTTTTTAGTGGTCAAGAAGATTACTCATTTCAGGAGTTGTTGCCAATGGCAGTTATTGGTGTCATCGGGGGTCTTTTAGGTATGTGTTAATATGCACAAAAAGCTGAACATAATTTCCAGAATGACGCTTTAGGTGATATGATTAAGCATGAATGTCTCTTCATTGGGTGTGCAGGAGCACTTTTTAATCAGCTTACTTTCTACATAGCTTACTGGCGCCGAAATTATTTGCACAAGAGAGGAAATCGTATCAAAGTAAGTTCCTGATGTGAGATAATCATGCTTTGCCTCTCATGGTACTAAAAACTATATATTGACCTTGTTTTTTATTATATTTTTTGTATTGTAGGTTATTGAAGTGTGTATTGTTTCCGTGATAACCTCAGTTATTTCATTTGGATTGCCACTTTTTAGAAAATGCACCCCTTGCCCTGATGCAGATGCTAATTCTGGTATCGAATGTCCTCGCCGCCCAGGGATGTATGGGAATTATGTCAATGTAAAATCTCTTGGGCTGTTCCTTCTTTGTCCAGTTCTTATATGTTAATGTGTAAATACGTTAATCTCAATATCTCTGAATTTATGGCACTTATTACTGAATCTACATGAGACGGTGCCACAGAACTCTTAAACTTTCCTAAGTCTTGATTTTTAAATGATAAATGATCAACTTATACTTGCAAAATTTGCCTGATGCAGTAAATTACTTTTTAGACAGTTTATTAGTATTCCTTGCTCGCTGCATCGAACTTGATCCCTCTTATAATATTGAAATGTATTTTTTTATGTTTTGCAGTTTTACTGTGGTAACAAGGAATACAACGACCTTGCAACTATATTCTTCAATACGCAGGTAGACAAAAATCTAAGTTGGTTATTTTTCTTTAATGATGGTTATAGTGTGGCATCTTTTAATGCATTTTGTATATGTTGCAGGATGATGCCATCAGGAATTTGTTTAGTGCTAAAACAATTCATGAATTTAGTGCGCAAAGCCTATTGACCTTTTTGGTATTCTTTTAACTTTCAGATCTTTCTTCTTTTTTTTTTTTTTTGGGACAGCTTTTACCTTTCAGATCTCTCCTGTGTACTATAAATGCTAATAACTTTATGTGTGTGGTGCATTTGGTGTTAATTTATCATAACTACATCTTATAGTATCAAAGAAAAGTGTGATTGCATATCATTGTATCTACTGTCTGAAATCTTTAAACTTCATCCTGCTTTGCTTTAGTTTGCTTCATGAAGTAATAAAAGTTCAATCAGTTTGTTCTCACCGGGTCTTTAAACTTACAAACATGTTGGCCTATTGAATTGCCTACAATTATTTATTACTATAATCCTGTAGATGCTATTATTCCTTTTTGGTGTTCTCTTGTTCAGGTTATGTTTTACTCTTTAGCGGTGCTCACTTTTGGAACTGCTGTTCCGGCTGGTCAATTTGTTCCTGGCATAATGATTGGCTCAACTTATGGGCGGCTTGTTGGCATGTTTGCTGTCAGCTTTTACAAGAAGTTGAATATTGAAGAAGGAACGTGAGTCCCCTTTTTCGCTCTTTTCTTCTTTATTTATTGTCGAAACTCCAATAAAATATTGAGCTGTCTCTAAATTCAACTTTTTTTTTTAATTTTTAATTTTACTGCTGCTGGAAATTCAGATATGCTCTGTTAGGTGCTGCATCTTTTCTTGGTGGCTCGATGCGGATGACTGTTTCCCTTTGTGTAATTATGGTCGAGATTTCGAACAACTTGAAGTTTCTACCTCTCATTATGCTGGTCCTTCTCATATCAAAGGTATGATCCTTTTGAAACCTATAATGCGATATAGTTGACAATTACCTAGTGAGGCATTATGGTCCTTTTGATTTGTCACTTTGAGAACACAGCCCAGTAAATTTTTGTGAGAGGGGTCTATCTAAATTTTGTAGAGAAAATAAACCTACTTTTTGGATTAAGATTAAGAAAAAATTGTTTTATAAATTTAATTTGAATTTCCACTACGATGAATTATCTTAATCTCTTATAGGCTTTTTAAAGAATTAAGCAAAGACATTCATTGTGTGAAGTGAACAAGTCTATTTTATTCTTTTGTCTGCAACATATTTTAAAGTTTCACAAAATTGTGTCTCTGTAGGCTGTTGGGGATGCCTTCAATGAGGGCCTGTATGAGGAGCAGGCTCGACTAAGGGGCATTCCTTTACTGGAATCGAGACCAAAATACCAAATGCGTAATATGACGGCAAACGAAGCTAGTGGACATCAACAGGTCGGTGCCATTGCCATGTTGCTATTTTTGTTCACTTGTGCCAAGTTCAGAATTTGACATATAAGGCTTCACCTTTGATTTATCAATGATGCACAAACCTTTTTTCGTTTGTTGGAGATCAATTTTTATTTATTTTTAAATTTTAGTACACTGCCTTATAACACCCTTTTTCTTTGGAGATATTGGCATATTGATTTTTAGTTTTCAATTCATTGTTTGTGCTTGTAGGTTGTCTATTTCCCTCGTGTTGTGAAGGTTGTTGATGTACTTTCTATTTTGAGGAGCAACAATCACAATGGCTTTCCTGTAAGTTTGGAGTATCACATTGCTCTGGTTCTAAGCCCTTCTCGATACTATATTTTCTTCTTTCTTGCCTTTCAGGTCATCGATCACACAAGAAGCGGAGAGACTCTTGTTATAGGCCTCATATTAAGAAGGTTAGCTTTTTTTTTTTAAAAAAAGAATTGTTATCTTTTGTAATCACATCACTTATTACGCCGTTAACATGAAAATCATTGCTTTCATTCTTGCAGTCATTTGCTAGTACTTTTGCAGTCAAAGGTTGACTTTCAACACAGCCCGTTGCCATTTAATTCAAGAGATGGGCCTGTGCCAATCCGGTAAATTTCCAGCCTGCGTATGCATTTATTTACAATGATAAAAAAGGCTTATAATAATTTGTTGGCTATTCATTTTGCAGGCACAATCTCACAGAATTCGTTAAGCCCGTTTCTAGTAAGGGGTTATCTATAGATGACATCCACCTAACCCCTGATGATCTGGAAATGTACATCGACCTTGCTCCGTTTTTAAATCCCTCTCCTTATGTTGTCCCTGAAGATATGTCGTTAACAAAGGTGAGAAGTTTATCACCTATTGTACTTATTTAGGGATTATTACCAAACTGCCCTTGAGGTTGGACTTAATTACGAAAAAAACTCAATTATCTTTCAAAATTACAAATATCCCATTGATATTTTGTTTCTATTTTACAAATTGCACTCTCAAGGGCGAATTTGTAAATTTGCAAGATAACTGGATTTTATTTATTTATTATTATTATTTATATAAATTAGGCTATATTTAGTCATCAATTTGCTCGATATCTCACATGATATGATGATTCAGGTATATAATCTATTCCGGCAATTAGGGTTAAGGCATATACTTGTTGTTCCACGTGCTTCTCGTGTTATTGGAATGATTACAAGGAAGGATTTATTAATAGAGGTAATTCAATTATGCATTCTATCTAATTCGACTCTAGTTAATAACATCTGTGCTGAATATTTATATTTGGTCTCGTAATTTGCAGGACAACGAAGAGACAGCGGCTTTAGAGCTTCAATCCACCAGTGTAAGGTCTCTCTGCTTGCATTTTACCTGTATCACTCCACTCAGCATCTCACAGCACTTTTTGGGAGTTCTTTTCTAAAACTTTTCTAAATATTACGAACTGTAAATGGTCACTCTCAGCACTCCTGTCAAACCGCCTAACCTTATGCAGGTCCCCTAAAACTAAATCTGAAAATAAAAAATACATACCCAAAGAAGTAGAGAACCCTAAAAAATGAAAAACAAAACCAAAAACTTAAAAAAAAAAAACTAAAACCCCTACACCCAACCCCTAAAAAACTGGAAAACCTAAGAAAAAAAAAAAAAAAAAGAAACCTAAAAAACTAATATTTGGCCCCTGCCTAATGGAATGTACTCGGTTAGGCGGTTTGGCAAAAGTTTTTGTCAACTGTAAAATGTAAGACGAAAGATTGGGCATGTCTAGAATATTTAATGATGTTTTTGAATGTGACATTAAAATATTAGATAAGTCGGCAAATTCTTCTAGTTTAACTATTGGTTGGGGTAATAAGTGAAACTGAAGCAAACTTCGAAGGGGGTTTCTGTAATTTTGAAACTATTCTCCTTTTCTTTTCTGTAACTACCCCAACCACAGGGGTAGTTTATGTAATTAGCCTTTTTGAGATTTTATTTTAGTTGAGAATTCTTTCAATGAAGAGGCGAAAAGTCTACTTCTCACTTCAACCGGAACGTCATTATTTGGAGATTTTTGTTAGTGATATGTACTATATATAAGTCCTTTAAAATGTGGACTGTACGTCAATTTGGTCGTTTTAGGTTCTTCTTCTTTTATTTTAATTCTTTAATATATATGCAATTTTTCCTGCTCTAAATTAATTGAAGTCTCCTGCAATTTTTGTATTACAATTGATTTTCTCTCATCGAGTTGATATTTCGTACAAAATTGATGCCACTTTCTAAATCTCTGGACTTAAAAGTGTTATTTGCTTTGTCCAGGGATCATCACGATGACAGACGTCCGTCTAGGAGGAGAACGACTGCTGAACAACCACTGCTCGATGGGTTTCTCGTTTGACTTAGCGATGGTGGTGGTGCACTACTTTGAAGATGAGTTTTCTGCAGCTCCCTCCTCCGTTAGTTTTTAACAAGATCGTAAATTTCTTCTTATTATTATTATCTCGTGTTCTTCGCGGGTTATAGGAAACATGGCAAGTGTGTTATTAGTATTATTATTGTGGTTATTCTTTTTTCCCTTTCTGCGAGGGAAATTATAGATGTTAGGTTTGGAAATAACACTCAGTTGTTCCTTTATTATTATATTACTAGTGCTTAACCCGTACGATGCACATAGCAAATTGAAATGGATGGTGTAATTCATTCAATGTAAGTGTAATATTATTAATTTATTAATGTAATATAATAACTTAAAATACTCAAGTCACGATTATTAGTCAATATAAGCAAATTTAAATCAAACGGCACGGATATACGCACCTCACTAAAAAATATTATCACAAAAATATCAATATTACCCTTAAACCCTACACCCCTAAACACTTCATTTCCTTCAACTCTCCACCACCACTCCAGCCGTTGTCCATCACTGCCGCCACCACCATGGCCACCGGTTATTGAAGAATATAAAAACCATGCGCACAGAAATACGCCGCCGCCGTCATGGAAGCCGTGCCATTGAAGAAAAAAGAAAAAAAAAAAGCACCTTGAAAAAATATCATTCGAATCAGATTTTTGAATACAAAATATATCAAAAAATCGATTTGAATACAAAACACATATTTAAAGAATTGATCGGTACACAAAATATATGTTCAAAAAATTGATATGAATGCCCCTTTTAGGCTAAAAAAGGGGTTCAAATTTTTTTTCGAACGTTGTATTGTTTGATCAAAAAGCTCGAATACATGAGTTCTATTCAAGAAACCAGAGACGAACACCCTTATTTTGCATTTGTTTCTTACCATATGCAGCCCAGATCCGTCACTTGCCTTTCACCACCCATCATCGTTTTTTTCTTCTTCCTGTTCGACGGTGGCGGCGACGCTAATGACAAAGTTGGAGTGGTGGTAAAAGGTTGGAGAAAATGATTTAGGGTGAACTCATAAATAGATGAGGTGCGTATATCCGCGCCCTAAAACAAATCAACTGTAAATAAATCCATTTTATATATTATGAAACAACTTTTTGTAGACTACATTATAAGTCTAATTACAATTTAACTTGTTATCATCACATGCTAATAATTTCAAGCTCTCCCTTTAGTTAGTCGCGAACAATCATATTACTCACGTTATTACAAATCACTGCGTGCATCCCCTTGTTTAGTATTTGTATTCAAAGACAAAGAGAAGATCTTATAAATAACTTTAGATTTTTCTAATTATCGGTACCTATGTATTTGTTTGTCAACAGGTACCCCAAAGTTACCAATAGTTATAATTTAATCACATCAATTTGTTTGTTTACAACTGAGTAATCTAGTTGTACTTTAGTCGCAATTCGTTGTATTTTTTATTTTAGAAATAATTTATATCAATATAATTATACAATTACCAAATCAACCTTTAACCAATAAAAATATAATATACTTGTAATATAATTTGAAAAATATTATAAAATCAACTAAATAAATAAAAAAACTTGTATTTAAATTATAAATATATATTAATTATATTAAAATTAAAAAAAATTACAAAAACCATACATATTATAAAATAATTCAAAATAAATCCTAAAATATTTTAAAATTGGATTAAGATATTATGAATTCTAAATAATTATTTAATAATAAGAAAAATATAGAAATATTATAAAATAATATAAATCACAAAGAATATGTAATAAGATAAATATAAATAAGAAATATATTTTATATATAAATATTTATCAAATAATTTAAAAGTAAAAAAATTACGAATAAATAATATAAAATATCTTATTTCACAATAATTTTATAAATAAATTAAAAATAATTTAAACCTTGAATAATTATTTACTAAATCCTAAAAGTAATAAAAACACACTTAAAATTCTATAAATAATAAAATAAATCAGAGAAAATTATGAATTCAGTTAAATAAATACGACATATATGTTTTAATTCCAAATGATTCTGAATAATTTTTAAAATAAAATAAAATAAAAAATAGAAATATTACAATATAATATAATAAATATGATAATATTTTGAAATCAGATAGAAATATAATAAGTTTATAATTAATTTTTAAATATTTATTTTAAAGACATTGAAAGAGTAAATTGGCAATAGTTATAAAGTAAATTAAATAAATATATAAAAATTATTTCTAAATAGTTTTTTTTATCTATTGAAAGTTGATAATAAAATAATAACAAATATCAAGTAGTTATAAATAATAAAATAAATCTTAAAATATTTTAAAACATAAAGTAATATACTTAATTAAGTTATAAGATAAAAAATTTCAAAATCTAGAAACTAAAAAATATATAAATATTATAAGAATATATAAAACACTACAAAAATGAACAAATAAATACCAAATAAATGAGGCATAGTATTACAAATTTAATTAAAGGCCTTTGTATTCTATTTTATTATAAATAATATATTTGAAATCAGCCCGTTAATTGTTCGGGATAGCCACTGAGTAATCGAGTTAAACATCAAGTTATCGAGTCAGTTGATGAACCCGATAAATAAATTATATATATTATATATATATATATATATATATATATATATATATTATATATATATATATATATATATATAAGTTATATGAAATTAATTATAAAACCAAGAGTAATAAATCATTTATGTGTGGATTTCTAATGTTAAATACATAAAGTCACAGTAATTAGTCACAAATTATTAACATACAAATAACCATAAACAATTTTTTAGTTAAGAATTTTAAAATAATGTATTGAGTTATTTATATTGTGCGATTATATAATCATTTTTTTTCATTCTGCCCACGCAAAACTTTGATTTTAGATTTTAATCAAATAATTGTATAAAGTTGTTTACCATTCACTTATGTTCATAAAATAATTTTTAATTTTATTAGGAAAATAAAAAAAAGAAAAGAAAGAAAGTGTCATTGTCAAGTTTGTGACACGTTTTGGGTCAAAATTTGGGTTATCTGAGTTTTAGCTTAATTACGTATAGAAAATTAAAAGATATGACTCTATTAGGTTTGTCCTCGTATCGTCTGTTCTGGTCAAAAAATAAAATTATGAAAGAAAAGACAAGTTCTTGTTACCGATTAATTATATATATATAGTCAACTTATTTTATGATTTTTCTCTTTAGTTTTATTCGATTATTGAATTTTTGTTTTTTTTTATATTTATTAAATAATATTTAATTTAATTATAAGTTCTTATATTTTTATCTATGTGATTTTATTAATATCTTTAATTTTACTTTACAATATTTGAAAATATTTATGTTTTATATTTGCTTTTTTGGATTTTCCAAATTTATTAACTAATTATTTATATTTATTTATCTAATTTATTTATTTTTTTATATTATTTTTATTTTTTTCTGATTTTATATATAATTATACATAATTCTTCTATATATTTAATATTTTCTTTACATAAATCATAATATCCAAAAAAGTATTACATAAATAATTATATAAATAATAAATACAATTCCTATAAACAGTAAGTAAAAAGAGCAGAAAAATCTTGAAAAATATATTTAGAAACGCTAGGCTTTATATATATATATAGATTATTATTATTTGTTTTCTAAAAAAGGAGGGGGTGTGGGGAAAGAAAGGTGTAACTGTAACATGCTGTAATCATGTATAGAAGAATGGTATTAGTGATTAGCTGAGGTCTGTTTATTGAGATACTGGTGCAAATGATGTCTACTAAAATTTAAACAATTGATCAAATTGAAAGGTCTGAAAAAAAAAGGTTAATTCACCTTTCTTCGCCTTTTCAATTATCAATCATATTAAACTATTTTTGTACTAAATAAACTAAAACTCGTATTAAACTGGCAGTTGTCTTCATTACTTAAGTAAACATCTCATCAATATTTTATTTATGAAACTACCATCAGATCAACTATATTTTCGTATATGTACGAGCACATACAGTTTTTGGTTCCAGTTTAGTTTTTTTTTACCATAGTTAAATCCTCACACAATGTAAATTTCTTGTTCAAAGATTTCACATTTGTATAAACCACATTGGATTCTAGGTCAATCTTAATTGCCAAATGATATTTCATTTTTAATTTCATCAACTTCAACAAGTAATACATTGAAGGTGTCGCTTTTTTACATTTTGCATATAGCAGTGATGTTAATTCTAAAATGAAACACCTTTCTCATGGAACAAAAATGAACACCATTCCCTTTTATATAAATCGCTCTTACATGAAAGCGTGCAAAAAAGGCTTTTGACAATTTACCGAATTATTTTTGACCTAGCAGATCATAATGCACCAATAAAACTACCACAAAACAAGAGAGCCAGGAGTGTTTGCAAACTCTAGAAAGAAGTGATTTTCAGCTAAAAGCTTAAAATTAAGCTAAACCAAAGACATGCAATAGCTGCAAAAGAAGCACAATCCATCCAAGATTCTGAAAAGCCATACTGGGAGCACTGCTAGGAGAAGGTGCCGGTATTGCAACCGGAGAGGGCGGGGGCGAGCCCAACGGGCTAGGCACTACCGAAGGCCCGCGGGGAACGTTGATATCCACTTTCTGCCCGGCCTCACAGTGTCCCGGCATGCCACACACGAAGAAGTGGTGGCCCACGGTGTCGATAGTGATCGAGTCGTTGCCGCTATTATGGGTGGAGATTGGGGATGAAACATTGCATGATTTGTACTCAGCATGAGTAACTCGTATCACATTGTGCAACTCACGCTTGTAATTGAAAACTGAATAACCATACAAGAGCACATGGTGAGATAAACCTTTTTCGTTTGGGTTAAATTAGAAACTAAAAAAAATAAAAATACCAACAAAGACAAAGGTCAATATTTCAGCATTTAGAAACCTAGATTACATGAAATTAAAATTTATGGAATTAAATATATTGTGCATAAATCAAGATTTACGTGACCAAAACTGCTACATATAGGGATGTTTACAAATGGAAAAGAACACAGCTTGCATGCACGTATAATATAGATAAAACACACACACATACATATATATAGATATATACCTATGGTATCACCAACATGAAAGGTTTTGGTAACAGCCCAATTCTTGTAATCAACAGTCCCAATGATGGTCCAACCAGCTGTGTCCCCCACAGTGTGAACAGCTCCATCTGACAATTTAAATGATACTAACATCAAAAACAAAACTGTCAAACCTCTTTTTTCAAGATTTGAGGCCATTTTATTTTCTCCTTTTTTATGTTTCTTGCAAATATTTGAGAGCTCCAAAAAAGACTCTTGTTTTGTCTATTGTTTTGCAAGTTTTGTCAGCTTTTATAGTGAAAATTTTCGGGACTTTTGGGCCGCCCACATTGGAGGTTCATTCGATGGTTTTCAGAATGGACCATGCTTCAGATAATGACAACTCTTTTTAGATAAAGAAATCATTTTTCTAAGAACTATATATTTATTTAATTTGGTTTAAATGGGGGAGAAAAGCTAAGTTTTTTCTTAAGGTTACATAATAAGTTACCTATAGTGGCAAGGGTACAATGTCCATGTTTAATTGCTACTTGTAGTGCACTCCAATCCTCATGCAATGCATGATAAACTTAATTTCAAATTCTCACTCTCTTTTTATCAAATAATTAAAACTTATATATTGTCATATTGGTTAAGAGTGACAGTGTGACATGATAATTGTGCCAATCGGATATTGTCTCGTATTCTTATAATTTTTTAGAGGGAGATTAGATAAAAACTCTTAAATTTGGTGTAATTACAAAAGTTGGAAGATTTTCATAATTACAGAAATCCTCTCAATTTGATTTTGTCTTATATGCTGCTTAAACTGTTAGTTAATTTAACCGATTTACCGACATTATCAAACTTCTATGAATATTATTACCCAACTTTACATGTTACATTTTATAGTTATAACTCGAAGAATGTTATAAACAGTCCATCTTCATGTGTTATATTTTACAATTATATATTTTAGTCAATTTTTCTAAATATTAAAGATTTCCCTAAATTTATGTGTTGAGGTTTCAATCATGGACCTCTCTTTCTTTTCTTTCTTTTTTAATTGCCCCATGGCCAACCCTAGCTCATTAATAAAATAAAGAAAGAAAGAAAATGGATGAATATGAATTTCTATATCATCGGACAATAATTTGCTTACGTAAGTGTTCGGTACGGAGTAGTATATTCGGTCATAAACAATTTTTAATTAAGAAATTAATTGGTTAAAAAAAATTGAACCTACATGGCTATGGCTAGGGATACATCAATATCTTACTGAGGTAGAGATCTCACATCTTTAGCTGTTGGCTCTAATTAACAAGAGAACAAATGCTTGAAAGACTTGAAAGCAAAGAATATTTCAATGATATTATAAAGGTGGGTTTTGTTTGGTGCATATACAATTGTGACATTCAGTTGTCTTTTCTTTTAAATATTGTACATTTTCACTTGATGAAATTTAAGGGGTAAAAGCATTTTATCACTGAACTATAATAATTTCTCCACCATGGGAGCTTTTTTTTTTTTGGTTTACAATCTGTTATTTGAATCATATGGATCGATTTGCACTTTGAGTCTTTGACATCCAAAGCACTTTGACTGTTGGTACTTTTCTTGTTTGTGCATTTATCTTTTTTGGTCGATGTGGACAAAATAGTATTTTAGCTTTTCAACATGAGGCTTAACAATTGGAATCGAAAAACATAAAACAACTAGAAATTGATGAAAGAAATGTTGGAGATTACAAAAAGCACAAACAGGGAAATGTCTGAAAATCACTAGAAATTGGAAAAAATAAAATAGAAAGAAAGTATTAAGTCGAGTCGAGTTAAGAATTCTGTCTGCAAGATGAAATAGCCCCGATAGTGCCCTTCGGTTTTGGCTATTCGTACCCAAAGATGAAACGACTTCGTCTCTGGTATTACAGCACCGTAAATACCAGAGTTCCGGCGAATTGGATGAAAATGGACTGAACTACGTAAAGAAAGATGCAGAAAAATGTGTATGCAGTATGCTGGGAGTTCTTTGGTTTTTCAGGAGATTCAGGTAGATTTTCGTGTGTGAATTATGAAGGAGTATTCACCCTCATATAGGGTTTCCAGTGGGAGGTAACAGCCAGCTTAATGACGTCCATAAAGGCGTCATTAAGTCATTCAAACAGGTAGTATCTGGCAGCAGGCAGCATGAACATGGACAGGTTCAGCGTGCAGATGCATTGCATGTTGAATTCGTACGTTTTGGAAACGTCTGAACGGTCAGGTGATAAGTGCTAGCCGTTTTATCGTAACAGTCAAGAGTTCAAAAGTTTCTCAGGTGCGTGTACGTTCAAAAAGGAAGTATGACACGGACCACCTCAATCGGACCAATTGCCCAAGACCCAATTCCCAGGCCCAGGACCCAGTTCCAAGGTCCGGGCTCGGGCTCGGATCCGCCATCAGTTTCGCCGAAGGCGGACGGGCGAACCCAAGTCCAAGAGCCCGCGTGAGTTTCGTTCACACAAAATCCACAACACCCACTGACCCATTTGATGTCCACTAATGAAATGTAATCATTTTTAAACTCACTTCCACATTGATTAACAATCAATGTGGGATACACAAAATTGTACTTAAGCAACCGTTCAACTTCCAAGCATCATTTCTCACTCACCAATAATTGAATTTGAGAAATTCAAAATGCTACGATTAACTACACGACACGTAGATCGAGCCTATACAATTCGTTAACATGAATTTTTGCTGTACCATTAAATTGATTAAATACAATTTACAATAATCCCCCACATGAGTGAGAACTCCAAAAACGAAAAATATGAATGCAAATACATAGATCAATTAAGAGATAATAGAGAATAGGGATAAGTGGCTTTTGGCCTTGAACCCTCCTTAGTTAATACTACCGAGTATACCGGCGGATTAGTGAACATGACTCTTGAACTATTCCCCTTTGTGTATACTAGACAATAGTACCAACCCACTAAGGTCTCAGAATTCTTCCGTTCTCACGTTTGTATCCGTTTCTGGCCATGAACAACTTTTTTGGATTCATAAGTATTCAGTAGAAGCGGATCTCACTTCTCGCTTATATAGGTGACTCTTAAACGAGTATTCTGTCGTACTCAAGTCAAAGACCTCCACAAGAATCATTAAAAATTAGAGATTTATCCTCACCACATGACAGATTAAAAACTCTACTTTTTCCGTTAAGGAATAAGGTCGTAGAGTTTTACTTACCATGACTTTTATAGTTTAGTTTTCCCATTGAAGCAAGTTTGTGGGATCTCCACTCATCGTGGTTGGGTTTCCACTACATTCATTTTTAAGATGTGGATTTCACTCCCATTCCTTCAAGTAACTTATACATCTGATCTTGAGCTATGTTTTTAGTGAATGGATCCGCTAGATTATCTATCGACCTTACGCAGTCAACTGAGATAATTCCACTCGATAACAGATGTCTTACGGTATTATGTCTCCGACGAATATGTCGAGACTTACCGTTATACAAACCACTTCTTGCCCTTCCAATAGCAGCTTGACTATCGCAGTGAAGCATAACTGGCAGCACGGGTTTCTTCCAACATGGAATATCTTCCAAAAAGTTACGAAGCCATTCTGCTTCTTCACCTGCTTTGTCCATAACGATAAACTCGGATTCCATGATGGATCGGGCTATACATGTCTGTTTAGTGGATCTCCAAGAAACAACTCCTTCCCTTATTACAAACACATACCCACTTGTTAACAGTGAGTCCTTTGAGTCGGATATCCAGTTTGCATCACATTAACCTTCAAGTATCCTGGGGTATCTACCATAGTGTAGCCCAAAATTCAGAGTATACTTTAAGTATTTCAAAACTCTCACAAGCGCTTTTCAGTGTTCTCCACTTGGATTGCTTGTATATCGACTTAGTTTGTTTACCGAGCAAGCTAGATCAGGTCTTGTACAGTTAGAGATGTACATCAGACATCTAATGATCCTAGCATAGTCCTTTTGAGCAACAGGGTCACCTCTGTTCTTGCTTAAGTGAACGTCGAGTTCCATAGGTGTCTTTGATGGAAGACTATCGTGTGCATTGAATTTCTTGATCACTTTCTCAATGTAATGAGATTGTGATAAGACAATTCCATCTGGAGTTCTTATGATTCTTATGCCAAGAATTGTGTCAGCAACTCCCATATCCTTCATGTCAAAATTCCTTTTTAGCATGAGTTTCGTCTCGTTAATCACTTGTAGGTTGCTACCCATGATTAACATATCATTTACATAAAGACATACTATAACAAACCTGTCATTAGTATTCTTAATGTAGACACACTTGTCGCATTCGTTTATATTGAACCCATTTAACATCATCCCTTTGTCAAATTTCAAGTGCCATTGTAAAGGTGCTTGTTTCAAGCCATATAAAGACTTAACCAGTTTGCACACCTTTCTTTCTTGTCTAGGTTTTACAAAACCTTCAGGTTATTCCATATAGATCTCCTCTTCTACATCGCCATTTAGAAAAACTGTTTTTACATCCATTTGGTGAATCTCAAGATTGTGCAAAGCAGCAATCGCTAGAAGCACCCGGATAGATGTAATTCTCGTCACGGGAGAGTATGTATCAAAGAAATTATATCCCTCTTTTGGAGAAATCCTTTCACAACCAGACGAGCTTTATACTTATCGATTGATCCATCAGCTCTGAACTTTCATTTCAGAATCCATTTACTCCCTAAAGGTTTACAACCTTCAAGTAAATCAGTCAAAATCCACGTATGGTTGCATGATCGAATCGATCTCGCTCTGTACAGCTTCCTTCCAAAATGAACTATCAGTCCGTGAGAAAGCTTCTTTCAGTGAATTTGGTTCTTCATCCAAGAGAAAAACCACATAGTCGGGACCGAAATCCTTAGCAACTTTAGATCGAGTGCTCCGTCTAGGAGTTAGAGCTTCAAGTTCTGAACCAGGTCGTTTACGAGACTTAGGTTCAACCCCCACAAGTTCTTGACTTGTAGTTCCTTCAGCATTACCAGTGTTTGAACTGGAAGCAGCTTTATCCTTACAAAGATAGACATCTTCAAATAATATCGCATTCCTTGACTCAATGGTAGTTCCGACACTCATGTCCGGAACATCTGACCTGTGAATGATAAATCGATAGGCGCTACTATTTAGTGCATAACCAATAAAAATATAATCAACCATTTTAGGTCCGATTGTCACTTGTTTCGGTAGAGGCACTTCTACCTTCGCTAAACACCCCCACACTTTGAGGTATTTATAAGAAGATTTCCTTCCTTTCCACAACTCATAGGGAGTTTCGTCCCTACCTTTAAGTGAAATTTTATTGAGGATATAGTTTGCTGTTAAAACATCTTTCCCCCACATGTTCTGAGGTAACCCATAACTAATCAACAATCCATTCATCATCTCTTTCAAAGTATGATTCTTGCGTTCTGCAACGCCGTTCGATTGAGGTGCATACGGAGGTGTAGTTTGATGAATCTACGTATTCCCCTCCTCTATCACTTCGGATAGATTTGATTTTGCAGTTAAGTTGATTTTTGGCTTCACTTTTGAAGTTCTTGAAAGCTTCAATAGCCTCATCTTTACCTCTCAAAAGATAAAGGTAATAATACCTTGTGCAATCGCCAATAAAAGTAATAAAATAATTTTTGCCACCTCTTGTTTGCACAAACTTCAAATCACATACATCCGTGTGAATTAATTCTTATGGTGTCGTGCTCCTTTCTACCGATTTAAACGGTAACTTTGTCATTTTTGCTTCTACACAAATTTCACACTTACTTTTATTAACAAATTCATTTACTTTAAGCAAATTGAGATTTGACAATCGTTTTATTGCATTTAGATTAACATGGCCTAATCTACAATGCCATAAACTGGAGCACTCAGTCAAGTAAGAGGAATCAAAAGCAATTTTATTAATGATAGGTTTTGGGCGTATAGCCATTACATTGAGTTTGAACAGTCCATCTGAAAGGTAACCCTTACCCAGAGGTGTTCCAAACTTAGATAAAACAAATTTATTAGCCTCAAATAAAAGTTTAAAACCACGACTAACTAGTATTGAACTAGAGACTAAATTCTTCCGAATGTCTGGAACATGCAGCACCTCACTCAGAGTGATCTCCTTGCCGGAGGTCATTTTGAGGACAACCGAACCAACGCCTGCAACTTGAGAAAAAGCTTGGTTCCCCATGTTCAACTTCCTTCCCTCATCTGAACTTCTCGAATTCTTGTACTGAACTCGAATTTCGAACTCAATTCGTACCTTCCGGATAACATATTCAAGAGACATCACCTTTCGCTTGTGCTTGAGATACGTCTTGAAGTCTTTCCAGTTTGGAGGAAGCTTATCAATCATGGCAGTAGCCGTGAAAGCATCAGGAAGTACCATCCCCTCGGCATGGACGTCATTCACCAGCATTTGGAATTTTTGAACTTGTTCCATAACTGGGCGAGAATCAACCATCTTGTAGTCCATGAAATTCGTGACTACAAACTTCCTAGTTCCAGCCTCGTCGGAGCTGTACTTCTTCTCAAGTGCCTCCCAGATCTTCTTGGAGGTCTTTACATCCGAGTACACGTTATTCAGGCTACTTAAGAGAAAGTCTTTACACAGATAGTCACCATTGTGCTAATTATCGTAGGCAGCACGAACATTGAAGTTGGTCTCGGACTCGTCTGGAGTGGGTGGTTCATATTCCTTCACGAAGTTAGCGAAGCCAAGCATCGTAAGGTAGAACAACATCTTTTGTTGCCACCTCTTAAAGCCGTCACCATTGAATTTGGGATGCTTCTCCGTGGAGGGCATAATCCGTGAGGAGTGCACCGGAGCGGTCATAGTAGGAACAAAAGTCCCCGTCATACCCGATGAATGGGTAACAGAAGAGTACATCGGCGGAGCCATTGCGAACATGCTTGGAACCGAAGTTCCAGTCATCCCAGTGGAATGGATTTCATCCGAAGCTGACACATTTTGGACCGAAGTCCCCATCCCATAAGGGAATGATCCAGCAGTCGAAGCTGTGCTTGAGAACATGCTCGGAATCGTAGTTCTCGTCATCCCAGTAGGATGGTTCACAGCCAAAACTGACCCAATTTGGACCGAAGTCCCCATCCCGTAAGGGAACAATCCAACAGCCGAAGCTGTGCCCGAGTTCGGGTTGGTTGCCAAGATGCGCCTCGACAGTGTCTCCAGGAGGGTGTCGAAGGTTCCTTGGTTGAGGAGGAATTCAGCATGACTCATGTTCGTATTTGGTAGAAGCGCCAATCGTCGAGGTGTTTGTGACTACAGAGGCAGTGGTCGTCGTCGAAATGGTGGAAGTAACGGCAGGAGCGGTCGAACTGATCGGAGTGCTAGAGATCGACCTTTTTCCAATTAGGGATATTAAAACAGTAGATTACAAATTACAAACTTATTTCTTCTTGCGATTGTTGGGGATTACAAATAGCACAAATAGGGAACTGTCTGAAAATCACTAGAAACTGGAAAAAATAAAACAGAAAGAAAGTATCAAGTCGAGTCGAGTTAAGAACTCTGTCCGCAAGACGAAATAGTCCCGGTAGTGCCCTTCGGGTTTGGCTATTCGTCCACAAAGATGAAACGACTTCATCTCTGGTATTACAGCACCGAAATACCAGAGCTCCGGCGAACTGGATGAAAATAGACTGAACTACGTAAAGAAAGATGCAGAAAATGTGTATGCAGTATGCTGGGAGTTCTCTGGTTTTTCAGGAGATTCAGGTGGATTTTCGTGTGAATTATGAAGGAGTACTCACCCTCATATAGGGTTTCCAGCGGGAGGTAACAGCCAGCTTAATGACGTCCATAAAGGCGTCATTAAGTCATTCAAATAGGTAGCATGAACTTGGATAGGTTCAGCGTGCAGATGCATTGCATGTTGAATTCGTACATTTTGGAAATGTCATAACGGCCAGGTGATAAGTGCTAGCCGTTTTATCGTAACGGTCCGGAGTTCAAAAGCTTCTCAGGTGCGTGTACGTTCAAAAAGGAATCCTGGCCCAAGACCGGGCCCGGGCCCCAGGTCCAAGGTCCAGGTCCGGGCTCGGGCTCGGATCCGCTCGGCTACGCCGAAGGCGGATAGGCGAACCCAAGTCCAAGAGCCCGCGTGAGCTTCGTTCACACAAAGTCCACAACACCCACTGACCCACTTGATGTCCACTAATGAAATGTAATCATTTTTAAACTCCCTTCCACATTGATTAACAATCAATGTGAAAATTGCACTTAAGCAACCGTTCAACTTCCAAACATCATTTCTCACTCACCAATAATTGGATTTGAGAAATTCAAAATGCTACGATTAACTACACGACACGTAGATCGAGCCTATACAATTCGTTAACATGAATTTTTGTTGTACCATTAAATTGATTAAATACAATTTACAACAAGAAATGCACAAAGTAAACACAGAATTAAATATAAACTTCTTAGAGATTAATAAAATACAAAAACAACATTTCCAAATAATCACTTTACCCACTCGTTGAAGGTTCTTTTGCAGATTAATACATCATCAATGCAGTTTCACGAGATCTCTGATCTATTTCATGCTCTACCTCGACACTCATGAATAAAAACTCATGCACTCTTCTAAAATTTGATATAATGATAAAAAAGTATAATTATAACGTATAATCACCCCATATACTAAAAGAAAATGTGTTCTCTACACTATATCGAAACTCCATGAACTCTTTTTATACTAATAAATACATAGCTATAATTTATACTAATTTATTCGGCCAGTGATTATAATTCATTCATTAAAATTATCCACTAAAATACTTATTTGTTCCACATATGAATGTCATTTTCTTTATTAATTAATCACTGGATTTATTATTTTTATTTATTTATAAATAAGAATCTCTTATTCATTTATTAAAACTATTCATTTAAATATAGAGCCACTAGAATCTTATACGTTTGATAAAAGAAAATCTAAAACATCTTTCACGAACTTTTTGATAAAAAAAATCTACAACATCTTTCACGGCCTACTTTAATCGAGATTTGTTTTGAGGATTTATTTCACCAAACTTATGTTGGAATTCGTAGAGACAAACACCATGCTCGTGCAGCGGAAGTTTTAAAATTTTTAGATCCAACAGATCTATCCTGTGAACGAATATATTTATACGATAAATAAACGAGATAAAAGCATGAAACCCTTACAGTAAATTCAGATCTGAGTTCAATACTATGGTATCCACGCGATTAATTCTCCGACTACAAGATCCAACTTCAGTGTATTGCTATCGTGAAGAAAGCTAGGAAATCTCACAAAAGCTCAAGAACTCCCAATCTCAAAATTAGGATTTATGTTTTCTAAAAACTCTCTTGTTTTTCATTCATGTAAACAACTTATGACTTTATGTTATATTTATACTAGGTACATAAGAGAACCCTAATCCTAAAAAGGGTTGGACTGTCCGAGCCCAAAATAATTTTAACCCAAGTACCTTTATTAATATAACATAGATAATTAAATTCAAATCCAATTTAATTTAATTAAATAATTTCTATCAAATAGAAATTAATATCATAATTATTAATAATTAAATATTACAATTCTAAATTGAATATTTAATACTTTCTTGATACACTCTTAAATTGGAAAACTAATCGCATATAGTGTGACCCTATAGGCCTTTATATATGACATCAATCCAATGATGATCCAAACAAAACTCCTAGACGTCTTGGCTGGACGAACTCAATATATAAAGAACATTCACTTGAACTCAATGAATTATAACCTTTATACAAAACTTTGGTGAAATCCTTTTCATTCCGAATCACTCGATTAAGCTTAAGATTTATTCAAGTGTCTATCTCAATGGTTTAATCAATTTATCTCATCTTTATTAGTCGACAACTAGACAATACTCCAATTACTATATTGAATATGTCTTTTGCATTGGCCAATGACTTTAGTCGACCTAATATAGAGATTATGAGTGATTTCTCTCGAAATCCCAATCGAGGAATGAATTCTTTCTTGGCTCAACTACCATCTTCATTTACATCATGATGCACCCAACACACGCCGTATCTACCCCAAAAGGAGTGCAAGCGTTGGTCATGGTCAAAGTACACCACTCAACAAATAAGGTGCGTATTGACCTCAAGTCGAAGGATTATCACACGCTTTATATACTGATAAGTTTATAGACATACAATAAATAACTTATCAGTAGGGTTTACCAATACTCTCCAAAGTATCCATGTGTCCATCACGAATAACTATTATTCGCAGTCGTGAGACTTACTGCATTCTCTAAAAATGTGATGCTGACTTACTCTCCAAAGTATCCATGTGTCCATCACGAATAACTATTATTCGCAGTCGTGAGACTTACTGCATTCTCTAAAATGTGATGCAGACCACATGCCGACATATATTATATTATCAATATCTCAATCTTGATAATCATTAGTCGGGGCTATTTTAAGAGTAATGTTTTATCAATGACATCTCACCATATCACTGACAACATTAACTCTACGGGAACATTTATATGAATAATCACAAACAATCAAAATAATAATTCAATAAATGCAATGCCATATATATTACGATATATATAATAATTATGATCAAGTATAATGTCTTTAAATCTGATTGTCTCTAGGACATTCATACTTTCAATCTCCACTAGTACAAAAACAGGATTCAAGAACAGGGATTTAAGAACGCCTCAGGAGACGGCGTTCTTAAATGTCAGGCGGTGGCATTTTTATAATAAAAGTGTCATATACGAGAACGTCTTTTTCAAAGATGTTCTGGTATACTGGATATCCAGAACGTCGATAAAAAGACGTTCTCGTATGTTAGATATCCAGAACGTCGTTTAAAACGACGTTCTCGTATGTTAAATATCGAAAACGTCTTTAAAAACGACGTTCTCGTATTTTAAATATCGAAAATGTCTTTAAAAAAGATGTTCTTGAATGTTGTACTATTAAGAACGCCCCTCTCAAGGACGTTTTGGATTAAAATTCATCTTTAATTAATTAATATCCATTTCATTTTCATCTCCCCGCTCGCCCGAAAAAAACCCTCCCACCTTTCATCTCCCCGCTCGCCTGCTCCCCGTTTTCTTCCAATTTCTTCAAAAAATTTCGAAACTTCATCGTCTCCGGCGCCGGTTAACCGGATTAATGGAGCCTTACCTCTGATGGTCTCAACCTTCCTACCCTCACATCAACCCCAATTCGAACAAGCAAAACCCCCTTGCGATTTTGAGCGCCGATCCCCTTTTGGGGAAAAATGGCGATCCCTCGTCCGTCGGCTCTCCGGTTGAACTCCACCCTCACAGACCTTCGACACTTGCTGTAGGCACTACCACGGCCATCAATTTCATCAATCGCGTCCCAATTGATTCCAATTCAAATCGCGAGGTCCGATCCCCTTTTGGGAAAACAGGAAAAATTCTGGCCGGCGATAGAAGACACGGTCGTCAGGAGACATAAGACGAGTAAGCACTCCTGTATAATACCTAGCTCCTAGGCTATGGTCACAGGAGCCCTTTCCCATTCAATTCGGGTTGCACAATCCTTCCCTACACCCAGTCGAATATATAAATTTCAACGAGGCTCAATAATTTCAACAACGCCTTTCCCGTTCAATTCTGTTTATGCAGAGGCTTAAGAGTATAAATTTCAACGAGGCTCAATAATTTCCTCAGAATCACAAGTTTTAGGTAATATTGGGCTCCATTATTCTTTTCTTTTTTTTTTTCTTGGTCAGATTGTTGCAGATTGTGGCGGTTTTTTTTCTTCTTCAATATTTGATGATAAAAGTGGATTTTATGAAGTGAACTATAAATGATACGCATTTGTTGACTTAATTTTTTTTATGTGTATTCTTGTCTGCCTTTTACTGTGGAATTTATACATTCATAGTTTGTGGAGTTTTTAATTTATTTTGGTTATTCTGTAAATGATGGTAATAAAGACATCCAAAATCAACAGAATGATTGATGGAACATGTTTCTGGTAGCCACATAATTCATAATTTATTTTATGGAATAATGAGAACTAGTCAAGATATGTCCTTACTAGTTGATCTTTAAATTAAGAATTCAAAGATAAAATTTGGATTTTAGCAATGATTGCCGATTGAGAAATATATTTTGCAGCTCTCTTGTGTAAAAAATGATTTAGAAGACATGGAATTCATGATGTCGATGAGAGAAGGCAGTTTGGCCGAGCAGCTTCTTCCCTCCAAAAACTCATTTTTTGTTCGTCAGCTGAGGTAAATGCTGCATCGACTTTTTTTAGTAGTTATTATTTGTCTTATTTTAATGGCATGATGAAATCTATTACGTGTATCAAATAGATGCTTAGGTTTTACAACATATCTGCTTTCACAAAGGTTGTAACATTGTTACTCTAGTTTTGCAGGTCAGGTGTAAGACATACCAACATTTTATTAAGGGGAACAATTTTCAGGTTTTTTAGCATCAACTGGTTCACTTATGGCTTCCCAGTAAGTAGTAGTCAAAACTTTGAGACTATGATTTRTGATACAGAAATATTGGGTTAATTACAAAAAAACTACTCCAGAAAGTTCGATGCAAAATCACAGAAAATACCCTTTYGAGTCAGTGTTAAACTTAAGGGGCTAACTGTTATATTTTTCATAAACTTAAGGGGCCACTGGTTCACGCTCAGGGATCTTGAGATCGCGACGAACCGGTTTGCTGCGGATCATGTTATTGGGGAAGGTGGTTATGGCGTTGTTAATAGGGGTAGATTGGTCAATGGGACTGACGTGGCAATTAAGAAGCTTCTTAATAATCTGTGAGTGTTTTTTTTCATATATTTTTATTTAATGTTTTAGTGACAAAAATTTGCATTGCAGTGGCCAAGCGGAAAAGGAGTTTAGAGTTAAAGTAGAGGCAATCGGTCATGTTCGACATAAGAACTTAGTGAGGCTTCTTGGTTATTGCATAGAAGGAGTTCACAGGTTTGCTTCTTTTTTTTTAATTTCTGAGTTATTTTTTTCTAGTTGCAGTTGTTTTTTTGAGATTGCATGATCTTTGTGTGTGTGTAGGATTTTGGTATACGAGTATGTAAGCAATGGGAATCTGGAACAGTGGCTTCATGGGGCTATGAGGCAATACGGGACCCTCACATGGGAAGCCCGAAGGAAGGTTCTACTTGGTACTGCAAAGGCGTAAGTGGGTTTTGTAACTGTGAACTACTTGGCATGCAGTTTGGTTTTTCTTTTTAACAACCGATTTCTATAAGAAAACATGATTTTTTTCCCCGTTTTAGAAATATGATGATTTTTATTTTAGAGTAATTACACTGAACCTCCTCTAAAGTGTGTATGTGTTTGTACTTTGCTCACTTTTTTTTTTCAATTTTACCCTCTGAACTAAACGTTTTGTTTCACTTTGCACCCTGGACAAATCAAAAACGACATGTATCTATTTTTCAAAGTATTATTCATCTAATTGTGTTTTTGATCTTTGTATAAACAGGGTGGTATTCGCACTTTTGGCTACCCTTCATTCCTTTAATTGTGAGTGTAAACAATAAATAAATAAAATGAATTTATATGGTTTAAAAAAAAAAGAAGAAGAAAATCATCTGATTCAACCTTAGTTTCTAATTTGACATGTGTTATATGCAGATACTTTTGCTGGTAGGAGCAAAACTATAGTTAATCATAACAAAAATGGAAATGAGAATTCTTGAGAGAGGAGATGTAATCAAGGACTCTCCGGTGGTTCAGCCTGGTGATGACTTGTTCTGGTTTAATCGTCCTGGATTAATCCTTTTCTTGATACACGTTCTTTTCGAGGTAATAAGCTTTTTCTTTTCTAAATTTTCAAAATGAAAGAGTTTTAAATATGTTATGACAGACGCCATTTTTATATTTGGTGTACTACTTCTGTTTTGCAGAATACATTTCAACTTGCTTTCTTTGCTTGGAGTTGGGTAAGTTTGTCTGCTTAAAACCGTGTTTAAAAAAGAAAAGAAAATGCTTTATCGTTAATGTTGGTATTTATAAGAATGTGATGTGAGTGAAGAGTCTCCGGAAGAATCTCGTCGACCAGCCAACTCTCTAAGATCAGCCTACAGATTACTTACACCTTCGGTAAAGGTAAGCATATAACATCGAGAGATTTGAATTGTTTTTGGAACTTTTTACAGTTCTTAGTATTTAGAGTACCCAAAAAAAATCGAAAATTAAATAGACGTGTGATTTTTATATATAGAGAGAGTCGTGTTTTTGTAGTCTCATGAAGGTTTGCATCTATTTTTGCAGGTTCAATTGTTGATTTACTTTATGCTTAAATATGCTATGGAGGTTTTACTCTCGGAATCAAGTGTTGTCACGACATACTATTTTGGTTGGACTACAAGCACGGTGTCGATTTTTCTTTTCTGCATCACTTCTTCTAGTGAGTGTTCTAATTTCTAGGTTACGAAATTCTCAAGAACTCACAGTTTAACAATGTTTTTCTTTCAGGTGGATAACATTAGTAACACTCTTCACAAATGCGGTTACCAAATGCGCGGTTACGAAACAATGTACAACGGCCACACGGGCCGTATACTGACATCAATGATATTTCTCGGGCCGACTTATTACCAGCGTCTGAAGCACATGGTGGACGATAAGATCCACTCTCGTGGCAGAGGCCCGGTCCAGATCCTGACCAGGCAGCCCGCTGAATTTTGGTTGAACCTGTCCGCGCCGGAGGTTCCAGACGGCAGCGGGGTAGAATTGGGAATTTACAAGGCGCAGTTGCCGGCGAGTAATCCGGTGCCACAACAGCAGCCTCACGTGAAGAAGAGCAGGCGTGGGCCCCGCTCTCGGAGTATCGAGGGGTCACCTTCTACCGGAGAACTGGAAGATGGGAATCCCATATCTGGTTCGTCTATACAGATTATCTCTCTCTCTCACACACACTGCGGAATAATATGGTTTTAGCACTGTATAGTATATATGGTGCATGCATGTGTGTGTTGTGTGTTTATGGTGCTTTGCTAAGGATAGATGGAACGATGTTGTACATTAATGGTGCAGTAGTATTATACTTTTAGCAGTCAACAAATAGTATTATTGTTTTTCTAAGTTTATTTTTCTCTCAGAGCATCTTCATATTTGGTAATTGTATATTATTGTGATTAATGTCATGTGTTGTTTGATCTTTAGATTATATAAATGAAATGTGTTTTGTGAATTAAATAGGTAATAAAATTGTATGAGCAGGCCTGGAAAAGTGAATCTATGAAATTTGATGTATTTGTTGGCCTGCTTTCATTTAATTTTTTTTAAATTTTTTATTACTTTCTAGAACGGTTATTCAAAAACCCGTTCTGAAAAGTATACTTTCAAGAACGCCTGTTATAGAGGCGTTCTCGAAAGTATACTTTCCAGAACGCCTGTTTTTAGAGGCGTTCTCGAAAGTATACTTTCCAGAACGTCCCTTTTTCAGACGTTCTCGAAAGTGTACTTTCC
>BMAC01000071.1:1248939-1269169 GCA_014905375.1 Phtheirospermum japonicum
AGAACGTCCATTTCTTAGGCGTTCTCGAAAGTACATTTTCCAGAACGTCCTTTTTTAAGACGTTCTGGAAAATATACTTTCCAGAACGTCCATTTTTAAGGCGTTCTCGAAAGTGTACTTTCAAGAACGCCTAAAAAACGGACGTTCTGGAAAGTATATTTTTCAGAACGTCTTAAAATAGGACGTTCTGGAAAGTACTTTCCAGAACGGGCGAAACCTGCAAAACTGACTTTCTAGAATGGCTGAATTCTTTTTAAGAACGTCTCTGAAAAACGTTCTTGAAAGTCTGATATTCAAGAACGCCCTTGTGAGGCGTTCTTAAATGTCAGACTTTCAAGAACAACTCCATACAAAACGTCTCAGCAGGGCGTTCTTAATCTGCAGAAATAGGCGTTCTTAAAAGCTGTTTCTGCACCAGTGCTCCCACTTGGACTAGAGCCAATCACCTATATATCCAATATTCAGGTTTACGAAATGCTCATCATGTTACCCAGAACATGATGGCTTTGAGCACACTCTATTTTAATTTCTTCTATCTCCACTATCTCCTTGATCAAGTGGTAGCGTCTTAATACATGCTTGTTTCTGTTCATGGATCTCAGTTCCTTTGCTAGCGCAATAGCACCAATGTTGTCACAATACAATGATATTGGTGCTAGAAACTACCCCTAATTCCTTAAGAATTTACTTATCGAGACAACTTCTTTAACTGCCTCTTATGCAGCAATGTACTCAACTTCGATTTATCGAATCAGCGACAGTAGTTTGCTTGGAACTATTCCAACTTACTACCTTATCATTAAAAATGAAGACATACCCAAATTGTGACTTGTAGTCATCATGGTATGTTTGGAAACTAGCATCAGTGTACCCAGTAACTGCCAATTTCTTTTGTCCACCATAAACTAAGAAATATTCTTCAGTTTTTCCAGTGTTCTTCCCCAAGATTCTGCTGAAATATGCCAGTCATGCTAAGTGCATAAGCCACATCTGGCCTTGTGCAAATCATGACATACATGATTGATCCTATTGCTGAAGCATATGAGATCCTTTTCATGCGCTTAAGTTCCTTATCAGTAGAAGGACCATCCTTCTTTGATAACTTGAGACCATGACCCATTGGAATATATCCCCTGTTGGAACTTTCCATAGAGAATCATCTTAGCACTTTATATATGTACATGGACTGTGATAGCCCCAATGTTCTATTAGATCTATCCCGGTAGATCCTAATTCCAAGAATATAGCAGGCTTCACCCAAGTCCTTAAGGTGCTGGACAACCAATCCTTTACTGATTGCATGACAAGGGTATTATTTCCAATTATCAATATGTCATCAACATATATAATAATAAAACAATACTCCCTCTAGTGCGTTTACTATAAACGCATGGATTTTCTTTGTTTCTGACAAAATCAAACGATTTGATTGCTTTTTCAAAACAAATATTCCAACTTCTAGAGGCTTGTTTAAGTCCATAAATAGACTTTTGTAGCTTGCTTATCGATTTGGGTTTCAATTCAGATGTAAAACTCTCTAGTTGTATCATATACACTTCCTCGATCAGTTCACCATTGAGGAAAGCGGTTTTAACATCCATCTGCCAAATATGGTAATCATAGTATGCAGCTATAGCAAGTAAAATCCTAATGGACTTGATTTTCGCAACTGGAGAAAATGTTTCATCATAGTCAATTCCTTCTCGTTGACTATAACCTTTTGCTATCAACCTAGCCTTGTAGGTTTGTACCTTACCATTTGCATCGATCTTCTTCTTGAAGACCCATTTGCATCCAATGGGTCTAACCCCAACTGGAAAGTTAACCAAGTTCCAAACTTGATCTGTGTACATCGAGTCCATTTCTGATTTCATGGCTTCAAGCCACCTCTTTGAGTCAATGTCTAACATAGCCTCAGTGTAAGTTCTAGGTTCATCATCGTCCGAAATTTCCACATCACATTGACCCTCTACAAGGAGGTTTAGTCTTTCCGGTCGCCTATGAATCCTAGTAGACTTACGAAGTTGGATATCATGCGTTTGAGTATCATGCGTGTTCTGATGATGAGAAGGTTCTTCTGTGCTGGATGGTTCAGCATCTTGAAATTCCTCAGAAGTGTCATCAACATGAACTTTCTGAGGAGGGAGTTGTGCAACCATTGCTTGGTCTTCCATTAGTTGCGATAATAAATTTTGCATTACTGTATCAATTCTATCAATGCTCCCACTGGCTAAAGATTGCCCTCTAAGTGACAAATCTTCACCATAGGAATGACCAGAAGCTCCCACTGAATTCTTGTCTAGGTCATTAGACAAGTTTTCAACCTCCATGTCACTTTGTGGTTCTTGAATTTCTTCAAGTTCTACCTTATATCGACTTCTTTCCTTGTAGACATAGTCTTCCTCAAGGAAAGTCGCTTGCCTGGAAACAATGACCTTATGTTCTCCAGGAAGATATAAATAGTATCCTCGTATTTCTTTAGGATACCCCACAAAATAATATTTCTCACTTTTAGATTCCAACTTGTCAGTCAGCATCTTCTTTATATATGCAGGGGAACCCCAGGTTCGCATGTGCGTAAGTGATGGCTTCCTGCCATGCCATAACTCATATGGAGTTTTATTTACTGACTTCGATGGAACTCTATTCAGAACATAGATTGAGTTCAGTAAAGCATACCCCCATAGGTATGTCGGAAGATCTGAGAAACTCATCATGGATCTAACCATATCTAATAAGGTTCGATTTCTCCTTTCAGAAACACCATTCATTTGTGGTGTTCCAGGAGGCGTCCATTGCGATTGGACTCCATGAAGTTTTAAGTAATTGAGAAACTCTTTACTCAAGTATTCTCCTCCTCGATCCGATCGAAGAGTCTTAATACTCTTTTCAACTTGTTTCTCAACTTCTAACTTATACTCCTTAAACTTCTCAAAAGCATCTGACTTGTGCTTCCAAAGATACACATGTCCAAACTTAGACAAGTCACCAGTAAAAGTATTGAAGTATGAATAACCACCTCTACCTTGAGTATGAAAAGGTCCGCATACATCAGTATGAACCAGCTTAAGCACCTCTTTTGCTCGTATGCCTTTCCCAGAAAATGGCTTGTTGGTCATTTTTTCCTTTGAGACAAGATTCGCATTATCCATAAGACTCAAAATCAAATGGTGTTAAGTAGTCTAACTTTCTTAACCTTGCGATTCTTGTTTCATTTATGTGACCAAGCCTACAATGCATAAGTAGGTGGGATTATTCATATTACTTAACTTTATACGTTTATTTTGCACATTGAGAATGTCGCGACTACAATCAAGAACATGTAAACCATTCACAAGTGGAGCATTTCCATAAACAATACCATTATGCGTAAATAAATAATTATTATTAGCAAAATGGAAGGAAAACACTTCAATGTCTAACATCGGAATGGAAACAATATTCTTCGTAATCGATGGAACAAAATAACAATTATATAAATTTAGTCTATAACCCGAGGGTAAATCTAATTTATAAGTCCCCACACGCTCGGCAGAAACCTTTGCTCCATTTCCCACGCGCAGGCGAACTTTTCCCGGTCTAACCATCCTGCTGTCACTTAGCCCCTGCACATTATTACAAATGTGTGAGCCACATCCGGTATCAAATACCCAGCAGTGAGAGTTATTAATAGATATATTTATCTCAATGACAAACATACCTGTGGAGCCGGAAACATCTAATGCTTTCCACTTCTCACAGTCTCTCTTCCAATGTCCCTTTTCTTTGCAATATAAGCACACGTCTTTAGCCAATTTTGACCTTTTATGAGCACCTCCTTTTGGCTTCAAAGCCGTAGGCTTAGGCCCAGCCTTAGTTTTCTTTTTCTGATTTTTCTTACCTTTTAGGTTAGATTTAGCAGATGTACTCACCATGAGTACAGTTTTGCCCTTTGAGGTGGAAGACTCATATGTCTTAAGCATGTTATGAAGCTCGGGAAGCTTCGCTTTCGTGTTGTTCATATTATAATTCACAATGAAGTTTTCAAATGAACTAGGAAGCGAATTCATGATCAAGTTGATCGAGACATTTTCAGGTAGGTTCGTTCCAATCGAAGCCAACCTCTCAATCAACCCTATCATCTTCAATACATGCTCAGACACCTTGCCCCCATCATGAAGCTTGCACTTAAAGAAATCTCTTAGCAGCTCATACTCCATAGTTTGAGCTTGCAAAGCATAGAGACTCTTCAAATGCTCCAACATTTCATAAGGGGCCATGTGTTCATGCTGTCTCTGCAATTCCGTCGTCATCGCAGTTAGCATGACACATTGTGCCGAAGTTGCATCATCCTTATGTTTCCCATGAATATCCTTGTCAAACTTGGCATATTCAGGAGAATTTTTATCAGGAATCTCAGGAACAGGTGTGTCCAACACATACTCAATCTTTTCCTGTCTCAGAACTAAACGCAGATTGCGCAACCAGTCCATAAAGTTTGGTCCAGTCAACTTGTTCGTTTCAACCAAACATTTCAATGATAAATTCGACATCTTAACTAATCTGGGAAAATAAATAGAGCGGGAATTAAAATTCTAATTCTAATTGCTATGATCACAATTATTAACTAATTAATAAGGACTTTAATAATTAGCTCCCACTATTTTAACATATTCTACGACCCCACGGTAGAATACGGACTCATATCAAATATGATCATAGCGAGCCAAGATCCATGTTCATACTATTGAAGCCTCTGCTAGGGCTGATGACCACAATAGCACAACTGGTAGGTGCCCAGACCAATTATAGACAATTATAACTCTTGGTCGATCGAATCTAATCCGATCTTATGCCCTTAGTTGATTCCGACGCTGGGGCGACAAGAAAGAACCAAGTGAGTCAACCCCATCACACGATCGCAAACATATGCACCTATGAGCGAGCCTTAACCTCGTCGACCGAAGCAAGCACTAGGGTGCAAATACTCATGGACGAAAAAGGTTTCGTCCTCACCCAATTATAATGCACAGCGCGTTCATCCAAGATGAGACTCATATTGTATTTGGGGAACATTTATCGGGGTTTAACAATTAACAAAATCCAAATGAACAGTAAACAATTATTGGGCGCCGCCTACCCATAATTTATAAGCAAACGGTCCGACAAATATTGGGCGCCGCCTACCCAGAATTTGTAAGCAAACAGTCCGACAAATAATGGGTGCCGCCTACCCAGACAATATATGCGGACTCTATGCTATGAAGTAATATACGAGCACATAGACAATTATTGCAAGTAGAGGAACAATTCCATAATTAAATTAAAATTCAAAATTTTAATTTAATTCACATTATCAAATAATGCAACTATATAATAATAATCATGGGTTAATCATTTAAATTTAGAAAAATTAAATTCCAAATTTAATTCTTATTTCTAAATAATTTTTAAAAAGCTCTAACTTAGAAATTAATTAAATTCAAAATTAAAAATTAATTTCTAAGACAATTTTAATTTTTTTTTAGTAAAAATACAAATTTCAAAATTTTCAGCATAGCCAAACAGCCCCTTAAGATTTTCTGAAAGTTTTAGGGTCCTTTCTGTAATTTTCAAAAATTTTAATAAATACAGAAATACCATTTGGACTTAAAACAGTTTTCTGGAAAAATTTTGGGGTCAAAACGCAGTTTCTGAAAGGTTATGGGCAGCCTCGCAGTTTTCTAAGAACTTAGGGCAATTTTATGATTTCATAAATTTTTAAAATTACAATCAAGACCAAAACTATATCAAATTATCAAAATTTTTACCCAAACCCTAAATCGAGTTTAGGGCTTTCTATTCAGGCCTCGTCGGCCAACACCACCAACGTCAAACTTCTTCCCGTGAAGAGAAGAAGCCGTCGGAAGTGAAGGCCCGACGGAAAGCTTCCCGGAGCCACCGGAAATATGCATCAATTAACATTTAAATGAACATTAATATTATTAACTAATATAAGTTACATCATTATAAGTCTCAATATATAATTCCCCTCTATTGAAATCTCTCAATAAGTCTCAAAAAATATAAATATTTCTAAAATAAATTACATCATATTATTCCTTACGACCTAAAACATAATACTCATACCATTTTTCCCAACAAATTTGTAAATTTAAAATTTTTAATTGAAATTATTGCGAAAAACCAAATAATAAAAAATAGAAATTCACTGCGCATTTAGACGCGTGTTATTGCACATTTAGAAGTACATTGACGCATTATTAGAATGACAACGATGTTTGCATTATATGTAATATTTCTGCAAGTCAATTTCTAATAATTTTATTATACATTTAATAGTTTGTTAATTCACAATTACATGTCCGATGATGCACAGTTAGTAGTACAAGTTGAGGTGCCCACCTATTCTGGCGAACCGGTCAAACCGCCGTTCAACGGTTAGGGAAACCATTGAACATGGTTTTGACCGGAACCGAAACCACTGTTAAGGCGGTCCGATTTCAGTTCCACCTTATTTCAAACCATAAACCGGCGGTTTAAACCGCCGTTTTGAGAAAAAAAAAGACCGGTTCAAACTGGCGGTTCAATCGGTCAAAATGTATCCATTGGGCACGAAAATGTCTGGTTTGAAATCAACGGTCAAGATCAAGCGACTGTTGATGATCAACGGTCGAGATGAAATGACCGTTGATTAAACCGCCGGTTTGGTCCAAAACCGGCGGTTCACCCGCCTTTTTTTTTTCTTTTTCCACTCCTATAAATACCCCTCATTCACAGCTCATTTCTCTCACACCAATCTATCATTTTCTATAATATCTCTATTCTAAATTGTCCCTCTTTGCAAATTTAGTGATTTACTAAATTTCTTTAATTATCAAGCCTTCATAATCCTAAACTTAATTAAGTTTAGTGTTATAGTTCCAAATATATTTCTTACTTTCTAGTTATAATCCTACTACTTAGCCTACTACTATACTCTTTCTTATTCTTTTGTATTAAATTAATATAAAAAAAATGGCAAGTCGTGGAGGTTCTTCTCGTTCTCATCGAGCTGATAAGCGGAAGAGTATAGCACTCGATGACAACGCCAATGTCCATCCCTTCGGCTTATCACAAGGCAACACTCATTCGGTCGGTGACTACAATCCCAATCCCATCGACATTGACGAAGATTGGAGTGATATCGACAGTGATGAAGAAATGCCTATGCCCAATCAAGAGGAGGTGGAGCACGATGATTTGCCTCCAAGAAAACCCAACCCGAGAAATTCGTTCTCGGGCAACAACGGAGTTAAAATCCGATATTCTTAAGAAATATTTTCAAAAAATTGAGATCCCGCCACCCGCAAATGAGCCACCTCCGGAAGATGGCAAAAATATGAAAAAGGATGTACCGTGTCACTTGCAACTATTATCCATCATCTTACCCCGACAAAGTCGGTATCGTTAAGACTCAAATGCAACTACAAGGAGGACAAGTAAGTACAAGCTTCTCTTCTTTATTTACATATTCCGACGCTACTCATAGAAAGGAATTAGCAAAACTTGTTTCTTTTAGTTTTCTTCCTTTTAACTTTGCCAATGATGATTTATATGAAAAGTTCACCCAACTTTCTTTTAATCCCTCGAGTACGAGAGTCTCACGCTCTACCCTTACTCGTGATATTAAAAAAGTTATTGGTGAATATAACCTAAACTTATGTAATGAATTTGCTAGTTTACCAAACAAAGTTTCAATTTGCTTGGATGTTTGGAGTGATCATTAGGAACGAAACTCTTAAATGGGTGTTAAATGTCATTGGGTTGATAGTTCATGGACTTTACAAAAATGTTTCTTGCATATAGAGATTTTAAACCTCCTCACAATGCATATAATATTTGTCAATTAATTCATTTGATTTGTCAAGAGTATGGTCTATTGAAAAAATATTTTCTATTTCATTTGACAATGCAACTTCTAATACGGCGAGTGTTAATGAGCTTATTAGTATTTATAAACCATCTATTGGTGGCTTTTTATTTATATTAGATACGTATGCCATATTTTGAATTTGTGTGCTCAAGATGGTTTGAATATTCTGAAAAATGAACTTTCTCCCATTAAAGCGGTGGTCACGTGTATTCATAGAAATAGATCTTTTCAACGAAAACGGGTGAGATTTTGTAAGGAAAATAGGTTTGAAGGGAAAAAAAAATCAACTGATGTGCCTACTCGTTAGAACTGTACATATAAATTATTGAAAAATACATATTCGTATAAAGAGATTTTGTGTTCATTTTTTGTCCAACAAGAAATTGGAATTATATTATATACAAACCAATGGTCTACATGTAATTATTTGAAAAAACTTTTAAAGGTGTTTAATGATTCAACTAATTTACTTTTCGGTATTTATTATCCTACTACTCACCTTGTTGAATATTGTGTTAAAATTGCATTCATCTTTAGGGAGTGCATGAAAAATGAACGATTGGGAAAATGTATTGTTTCTATTAAACGGAAATGGTTGAAGTATTTTTATCACATTCCAAATATATTTTTAGTTGCTACATTAGTAGATCCTAATAATAGAGAAAGTGGTTTAGAACTTTATCTTAACAGTATTATGATGTTTTATTGTCGTTTGAAGATTTTGAATATTCTTCCGTTGAAAATATTATTCAAAATGTGAAAAAAAATCTTTATTTGATATATTTAAAGAATATAGTATAAATTTTGATGGTTCTCTTCTGTTTTGTCACACCCAAATAAGAACAACGTGGTAGTTTCGGATTCCTGAATGCTAAGACCCGATCATTGTGATCAATAAAACCTGCGTTCAAAGGAAACGTCAGATGGGGACCAGAAGGGTTTTTCGATGAACTCCCTCCGATGCTTAAGTTAGCGTCTGGAGAAATTTGGCAAAGTAAGGGCTTGATTAGAAAAATGACTTACTTCCCTTAATTTTGTGATTATCTATTTATAGTTGTACATTTTAGGGTTTTCGCGAAACCAGGGACGTTGTGCCACATCACCTCTCTAATCCCGCCCCAAGTATGGGCCCCGAGCTGACCTCAAAAGCCTACACCCCGAGATGATTACGGGTACCTAATCTTGGGTCCCGAGCTCAGGCATTACTGCCCCGAAGTTGGTTGACTCTTCTTGGCTACTCGCTTTACTTACCTTCGAGCTCCAAGTCATTCCTGAGTTTAAATTGAGAGTCCCGAGCTCAAAACCGTGCCCTGATCTGGTATTGTCATTTTGTCTTTTTACCCCGAAATAATTACTACCCCCCCCCCCCCCCCCCCACCCACACCACACACTATGGTCACTTACTCCCTTAGAGAAGTGGCCATAGTAATGCGCCGAGCTTTACACCTATTCCCAATCTGAATACCAAATTTATACCGGGAGGGTTTTAACTCCCGAGCAATCATTTTGAATTTGTTGTCATTTGGCCTGGCCCCGAGCTCATATTATGAGCTCTTTGAATTTCGAGTCAATGTTCTGAATTTATTACCATTCAGCCTTGCCCCGAGCTTAAATCATGAGCCTTATTTCTTATACCCGAGATCCACCGGGCGTCCTTTGGAAGGGTCATGGCCCAATTTGAGCCTTCCCCGACCTGTTAGAGCCAATTAAGCCCTTTCCTTTTGTGTCTCTCGGCCCAATTTAGGCCTTTCCCGAGCTGATGAGGCCCATTAAACCCTTTCCTTTTGTGTCTCTCGGCCCGATTTAGGCCTTTCCCGAGCTGATGAGGCCCAATAAACCATTTTCCTTTGTGTCTTTCGGCCCAATCTAGGCCCTCCTCGATCTCTCTGAGGCCCATTAAGCCCTTTTTTTGTGTCTTTCAGCCCAATTTAAACCTTTCCCAAGCTGATGAGGCCCATTAAGCCCTCTTTCTTTGTGCCTTTCGGCCCAATTTAAGCCTTTCCCGAGCTGATGTGGCCCATTAAACCCTTTTTCTTTGTGTCTTTCGGCCCAATTTAAGCCTTTTCCGAGCTGAAGAGCCCCATTAAGCCCTTTTCCTTCTTTTTCTTGGCCCAATTTAAACCTTCCCCGAGCCATTAAGGCCCAATTTAAACCCTACCCGAGTTTGTGAGGCCACCCGATTAGGGCTTTTCCGTCTTTCTAGGAAATCTAATTCTCCCGCCTTCTAGAGATCAACGGTCGTGATTTCGTCCCTTGGGCTTCTTCAGACGCCTCTTAGAATTCACTTGTTTCATATAGCTTAAAGCATAAGATTTCAGTCTCACTTCTCATATTTCTCATCTTCTATTTTCACCTGCTGTCAGAAATTCCTTTGTTCTGACAAGATTGTCTTACCTCGTTGTTCATCACCAAATCTTCAAGCTTTTCATCATCAGATCTCCAAATCTTCATCTGATCTTCAAATTGTTCTTGAGTTTTTTGGAGAATCAATTACTTGAATGTGTATCATTTGATCCCTTTTTCTTGTCATATCTTTCATTATAGTTATTTGCTTTTTCCGTTTTATTTATTATGGTTGCCCCTTCAACATCTCATACATCCACTGATGACTTGAGAATCATCCTTGCCTCTTCTCCATCATCTCCTGATCTTGGCGAGAGGTCGGGATCTGTGGAGCCTGTCGCTTCACCTCATAGTGAATCTTCCTCTACCCCTTACTGCTCGGGGAAACCTTTTTCTTCGGTTCCCCCTATTTTGGACCCCTTCCCCTATTTTGGACCCCTGACATATAATCTGCACTGCTACCAATAAAATCTTAGGATATATTCATTCCAATATTGCCCTCCCCTCTTCCTATTAGTTAATCCTTTTTTCCAAAGAGGATCGAGCTCCTTATCCACCTCTCGACTGCTTAACCTTTTATGCTGGCCAATTAGGTGGGGGCCTCCATTTTTTGATACCTTCTCTGCTGATGGAAATTTCCCATCTTTACGAGATCCCCCCGAACCAGTTTGCCCCAAACTCCTTAGAAACATGATTGGTTTCATACTGGTCGCATAGTACTTAGGTGTTAATCCTTACCATTGCTCTCTTATTTTCTCTCTTTCAAGCCAAGTCCCTCAAGCCCTCCATTTTTTTCTACTTTTCCTCCCGAGGTGATGCTGAGTTCCTGGATAAAGCTCCTTCTTCGAACCAGGAATGGAAACAACGCTTCTTTTTTGTCAGATCCTCCGAGCCTTGATATTTTCCTACTGAGTGGATATGGCACATCCCCACTCAGAGAAAATACAACATCAAGAAACGGACGCTTAAGGCACAAAGTGCCTTGTAGATCATATAACAAAGAGAACCTTTGATATGTCCCGCCTCATCCGCCCTTCCTTGCTCTATTATTATGGTCGTAGTCTGCTCGAGTCTCCTATGGAAGCAGACATTGGTAAAAAAGTACCCTTGGTTGTATATTATTTGATCTTTTGTTCTTATCGCTGTTTTTTCATCTTGCCATTTTTTCACAGACACCATGTTTAAAAGGAGCCGAGCTAGGGCTGGGGAAGCACGGGAAAAGATTGTGTCTATGGGGCGGGCCTTCCCAAGGCGTCTACCGCACCTCGAGCCGACCCTTTCGTCGCTGCAGGTTCTGATGAATCCTTACCTATCCCCTCCAAGAGGGCCTTGGTTGGGGTTGACCAACCTCAATTAAAAAGGGCCAAGACCAATCACCCTTTGGTCTCGGGACCATCACACGGGCCCTCCATCTCTACCCTCAACCAATCCTTCTTCATGCAAAGCGTGCTGAAGAATGAAGATGACCACACCGCTGCCCAGTTTTTGCAAGGTGTGTCCAACCCCGGACAGGGAGCACTTGGAGAAGTGGGGTGACGCTGAGTTGCTCGACACTTGGAGTTTAAATCTTTAAAGGTAAATAGCCACGATCTTTATAGACTTGTGATTTTTCGTGTTTCACTCTTAAATCCCATCCTTTTCCTTCTTTCCAGGCCCTGGCCTTGACCTCCACTCCAACCGCTCGCGCACGCAACAGTTTCAACGACCCCCAACTGGTTGTTGACTTCAAAGCCTCGCAGGACCAAGTTGCCGTCTTGAGCTCAAATTTAGAGCGCTCTCAAGCTGCCCTGAAAGAGAGCCGAGAGGAGAACTTTTCTCTTAAGGCCCAGCTGGAGGCTCAAAAGAGCGAGCTCAAGGCTGAGATCGAGAAGGCTCGCTGAAGGCATGAAGCAGTTCGAGAGAGCTATCTCCAATAAGAACAAGGCTTATCCGTGGTGCAGTGGGTTCGGGATGCTACGCGCCATGTCTATGTTTGCTCTCAGGACTTCTATGACGTTCAGGCAGGGGGCGATTCCTTTCTACGCAGATTATCTTGTTGGCAAGGCAAAGGAGTGGGCAGCCTCCGGGGGCTCGGTAGATACCTTTGACCAGGAGGGTGTTTTGGACGCTGCCCCCGACAATCCTGACATTTCCTCAAGTGATGAAGACACGCGGATCAACTCTGTTGGGGCCGCAGACCTTTTGGATTACGCCCTTCATCACTTCGAGCCCGAGGCCCCTGCAGACGATCCTATGGATCTCACTCTCCCGGCTTCCGATGCTCTCCCCGAGAACACTCCCACCGTAGAGAATGAGGGGCTAGACCTCGGAGATGGTCGATTCGGCCCGATGATTGAGACAGGCATCTCCACCTCGGACTACGGCGCGTAGTGTTTTAGGCTTCTAGATCTTTCACATATTGTAGTTTCAGATGAAATTCCAATTTATATGCCAATTCCGAAGAAAGGTTTGTCGAGTTACAAGGGGAGGCTCTCAAGGTTTGTAAAGCTTTGAAAGCTGTGGTGGGACACCTCAGAAGATTTTTAGTGGATCAAAGTGTGCTTCCGTTATTTGAGAAGAGTGTAAGCTAATTTCTCTTTGATTTAACAGTCGACGTCATAAAACTATGATTAATGACATTTTTTCTCCTCGTACAATATAATGCACAACCAGCCCCTCAGGCAAGTAGATTCTTTCCCAAGAAACATTGCCACATGCGACTCCGCAGACCTCCTCGGCAGGGGATAATTATCTCGTTTCAGTGAAGAGGGATTCAATTTTTCTTAAGAGATAATTTCTAATTTTGAAAGAAAAACTTTTTTTAAAAATTCGTTTATGAATATGGGTGTGTGCTTGCTCAGTAGTAAATTCGATTGGGGTACAGGGAGCAAATATCGATTACATTATTGAAAGAAATACCTCTTGCATATGCAGAAGACATTATTGGGGTACAGGGAGCAAATATCGATTACATTAGACGTAGTAGTGGTGCTACTCTGACTGTGCAAGAGAGTGCAACACCTGAGGAGATTATTGTCGAAATAAAAGGACATCTTCATAGGTTCAAGCAACTCAGCAACTCATTTAGGTAGATACCTAATTAATTAAAAAAACAAAAAAAGTGGGAAGTGGGTATTATTATCAAAAGAGGGATATTTGTTGCCAAAATACAAACATGCAGGGGGTGTTTTTGTAACACTTATAATTTTGATTGATAATTAGGTCTTTTTGTTTCAAGGCTAAACCACAGGGTAGTTTTCGTAACTATACATTTTTAGTATTTGTCATTATTAAATATTGGAACCAAAATCATGCATTTTCTCAGGCTTGGCCCTGGCGCAGGCAACCTGGGCTCAAGCCCAGGGCCCAAAAGTTGAAAGGGGCACCAGCCCATCGCAGCCATGCTCATTATATATATACAGTATATGCTAAAAAAAACACATACCTATTTGTTTAAAGGGGCACCAGCCCATCCCAGCCATGCTCATTATATATATACAGTATATGCTAAAAAAACACATACCTATTGTTAATATGATGAAGGTGAATCGGAAAAATATTTTCAATTTTCAATTTCAAGCTTCGGGCTTTTTTGATTATTTTTTTAATTTTTTCTTTTGGATGTAGACTTTTTATATATGAAAATAAAAAGTACAAACATTTGTGAAAACTAATTGTATTAATTTTTTTCCTAGTATTACTATATTTTAATAAAGATTGTGGACAGTATGGTACCTTCAGAAAAAGTCGATTGATTAGCATTATTTTTCTAGTGATTCATTATTTTTTATTTACTGTGATATTGAGATTTTTTTTTCTTGTACAAGAACACTTTCTCGGATACCTTTAGAAGAAGTCGATTGATTAGCATTATTTTTCTAGTGATTCTTTATTTTTTATTTACTATGTTATCGATATTTTTTTTCTTGTACAGGATACTTTCTGGGAATTACAAAGATAATTCAAGTTTTTCCTATACAAATCCAGATTTTATTTACAAAAGTTTTTATTGATTTAAATTTTAAATGATTTCTAGGAAATAACTCTTGGGATATCAAAAAAGGAAAGAAAAAAAGAAGAAGAAGAAGAAGAAGAAGAAGAATAAGAAGAAAATTAATGAACAAACGGCTCAATATTTAAAAGGATAATGGAAAAGTTCCTTATTTAAAAAACGAATGCTTCACGTAAAAAATGAATGCACTTTGATTTTTATTAAGGGTTTATGTCGTATCATTTGCTAGTTAGTCATCGTTTGGATCATGTATTTTCCATTATACTATTGTAGCATTTCGTCAAAAAAAAGTACACACTTTGTGTATTATTTAATATATCATATAGTTATTTCTATATTTTGTACCTTCAAGTTATTTATATTATATTATCATTTGTGAAAAAAAAAAATACACATACATGGGGGCATTATTCATCATTTAGACCAGGGCCTAAAATGGTCGAGGACCGGCCCTGCATTTTCTGTTTTTGCTTTGCCCGTCATGCGGATTTTTGATGCTTTTAGAGACCCTTTTCGAAAAAACATATGAAAATAAAAAAATAACAAATCAAGGATGAACTGATGTATGAAAAGCTAACAACATTACAACACTGCTTAATAATAATACTAATATTGTACAGGAATTCATTGGTGGTCACAAGGAATCACTTCTGGGCAGCTATGGGCAGCCGGACCTGAGTTTAAGGCCTTCGTACTCTCATCAGCTGGGCAACAGCTCTTACCCGACCTCGTCATTTGCAGAACAAATTTACAGTAGCTATGGATCGTCTGGTGTTGGAAGATACGACAATTATAGTCTTTGATTTGATAGGCTAGTGTTTTCCCTTTTCGGGCTAGGCCCGATTCTAATCTGTAAAGCATCTGTGGGTTGTTGACATTCATTCGTTAGTGTAATACAAAACTTGTTTGACATTATTTTGTTTGTCATTTTGGATTTTGGATTGAGTGTGGTACTCTTGAATAATAATCTTGGGAGTTTTCTAGTTTATTTGGTGCAGTTAGTATGTCTATTTTTTTTTAATATTTAATTACAGGGAAGAATAATATAAGAACAACAAGATATATTAAGAAGATTTTTTTGACATATTAAAATTAGCTATGGATAATCAATTCTATTGTTAAAACTGGTGTCACTATGTAGAGACAGATTTATTATGTTGCTAAATAGCATCAGAATAGAGATAAATCTTTCTGTCGCTATTTATCAATAGAACTGTTCCGTTTCTAAATACCAACGAAATATTTGTCTCTAATTTTAGCAACAGACACTATTTCGGTTTCTATTGTTTAACGACGAGCATTATGTCCACGAATTTGATCGGTTGCTAATCTGTTGGAAATTGTGTTTACCAACGGAAAAATCAATCTCTGATTTCCAATTCTCTTGTAGTGTGGGTGGATAGCCCAACTCTATTTATGCCCCTGGAGATGAGGTATATTTATTCTATCACTATACATATATGTTTAGTGGCAAAAGAAAAAAGGGGATTTTGAATATAAATCCCCACCCCTACTTTCAACTCTTGAATCAGTCCCCATTTATCTTTTTTCATTCTGTACTCCCCAATCTAAAAATAAACTTAAGTGGACTCCTCACCCAAATAAAACGCCCAAAACACCCTTCTTATTATGCAAACATAAATTACTTTTATTTTGCTTCATTTTCTTTAAGAGCTTTCATTTTCTTTCCAGTGTCCTCAACCATATTGTCATCGCCGCCGATGACCACCTCTCAGTCGTAAAGAAAAACTCAATAAAAATTAAGTCTCTGAATAATCTCATCACCCGCGTTTCGAACCTGAAATTAAATTTTGGGTACAAGCTCTTAATCATTGACAATTTGAGTATAAATTTCTAAAATGTCAAATTTTTGCTCATCCCTTATTCCATCCTTCAGCCACAAAGTTTCAGTTGGTCACCACCATTGAACTCGCCTCATGTCAATGTACAAAAACATTGATTTATAATTTCAAACCGAATGGATATGAACTGGACTGGAGCGGGACTGTGTGTGTTGCGTGGCGTGAGTTTATTTATGTGTTTCCTTGCTGGGTGTGGCCAGAAGTTAGCTAGGGTAGGTCAAGAAGGTTGTCGGTGGCACAAGTTACAAATTCGGGCTGACGTCGAGGTTCGCGGCGGTGATAAGGGTTGGATGGTGATGGGTTATGGGGTTTGGGGGAGGCCAAAGGAAATTAGATAAACTTTGGGTCCTAATTAAAATTATCATAAACTCTATTTCAGCCTCATATATGATTTATGAATTGAACCCACTCGCCCAGTACATATGATAATAAACTAAGGATTAGTTTCATAACAACTAAGTACTCAATACACACAAAATAAATATAAGATATACATACACTGAGTACTAAATGTATAGAGAATAAAAAATAATTTTACACTCATCAAGTACATATGTATATAATCTAAGTATTAATAGCATAACAACTAAGTACTCAATGCACTCTAACTAGTATTGGATGCACATATACTGAGTACTAAATGCATAATGAATAAAAAATGAATGAACATTCACAACTTACATATGCATATAAACTAAGTATCAAGTGCATAATAATTAAGTACTCAATACACACGAACAAAGTATCATGTGAAAATACATTGAGTACTAAATAAATAATGAATAAAAAATAAATGCACACTCGACAAATACATACACATATAAACTAAATATCTATTGCATAAAAACTAAATAAAAATACACACCTACATTGAGTACTAAATGCATAACGAATAAAAAAAAATACCCACGAATTATAAACTAAATTAGAATTAATGAATCGAATAAATAATTGAATGAACATCAATGGTGCATGATTTTGATATATTTTAAATCACACTAATATTAGTTTTATAACTACATGGTACTTTGTCATTTATCTTATTACGAGTTATACCATATTTTTCTCAACTATATTTATCCTTAATTTGGCCATGTTTACTTCCTAATATGAGGTGTAAGATTAATTAATACTTATGTAATTATATTCATTGTATGTAAAAAATAGTACTTAGTTGGAATAAATAAATACATTTTATGTATTATTACATAAAAATCGTGTTTATCAAGTACTAAATGCATAACGAATAAAATAAATGCAACTCTTCATATATTAGATGCATATAATCTAAATACCAGATGCATATAAACTAAGTATAATATACATAACAACTATGTATTAGATGCAAATACACTAAGTACTAAATACATAACGAATAAAAAATAAACTCACTCTCCAATTATTAAATGAATATAAATTAAGTAACATATGCATAGCAACTAAGTACTCAATACACACGAACTAAGTACCAAATGCACATACACTAAATACTAAAATAAATAATGATTCAAAATAAATGCACACTCATTATGCATATTGAATATGTTAGGAATATTATTTTCACATATATTATTCCTTATTTGTAGTTTGCCTTTCTTAGGACACACATATATTATTCCTTATTTGTAGTTTGCCTTTCTTAGGACACAAAGTATTTTAGGACTCTAAATTTCTTTCTTAGTTGGAGTCTAGGACTTTATTTAGTTTCCTAAATACGTATTTAACTTGTTTAACAAGACTAGGAGTCTTGTTTAATTATTTAAGGGCCAAGACGCAAGAAGAAAAAAACACGGAGAATAGAGAAGAGACGACGCACACATCTTTGACGCAGAACACGAGAAAATAGATTTCTTGAGGCAACGGTCCAAATCAAGGAGATCTCCAAAGTTGCGTAACCAACAAAGAAGATCATCAGAAACTTTGCCACAAGACTTGAAGCCACGATCTTAATCACGAAGATCTTTGAAGTTGCGTAACCAACGAAGAAGATCATCATACCGAGGCGACGAGTATTTTGTGTATCAAGAGTTTGATACAATTTGTTTTATTTTTTCATATATTACTTTTTATTATTTTGTATTGATGTTAAACGTTTGAAAAGTAATATAGTTTTCGGGTGTGTACACCCAAGTTCGTAAGTACGATTACTTACGAACTGAAATTAATTTACTGTGTTTATTTTTATTTATACTTTTCGCTGCTGCTTTCTGAGATTCAGTTGGTGTTAGGTCTGGTGACGTTTATCACGAAACCTAACATCATATCTGAAAACTGCATTTCTACAAAACAACAATTGGTATCAGAGAAGGGTACTTAACTCTAAGTATTTTGATCCTTATTTTGTAGATTTGACATGATGGACGCTCAAGGGAATCCAAGACCTCCAACCCTCAATGGTATTGAAGTTCAATGCCATGAGTGCAAGGTTTGGGGACACTACAAGAACAAATGTTCAAATATGTTAAGGAAGAAGAGTCTTATTTCAAAGGAGTTTGATGAAGATGGAAGCGACTCTGACTCACCTGAGTCAGTACCTGCACTTTTTGCTCATGTTGCCTGGGATGATGACTTTCGAGTTCACAACATAAATTCCAACACCCTGTGCCTAAATGCTGAGGTTGAAGATTCTCACGACGAATATAAAAAATTGTGCGTGGAGTATGATGAATTGTTTGCCAAATGGGGCAATCAGGTTTTAAAAGTGAAGACCCTTATGATCAAGGTTGAAAAGCTTACTCATGAGGTAGATGATCAAGTGAAGATCATTACGCGGTTGGAGACCTCTCTTACATGAAAAGATTCGGAACTGGAACGAGTAAGGGCTGAGCTAAAAAAGGTTCAAGATACAATTTCAAACCTCAACAAGGGAAAGGCAAAGCTAGATGAAATTATAAAGATGTCATATCCAGAAACTTCAAGGCATGGAATTGGTTACGAACCGGAGGAAAAATCGCATCAAGTCAGCCACAACCAAGAGTTTGTCAAGCGCCATAAGAAGAGAAGAAGGCAGTATGTTTGCCATCACTGTGGCGATCATGGCCACATTCGCCCCTTCTGCTGGAAGAAGATTTGTCACTTTGTACGCTTTTTATACGGCTTTGGTGATGGTTCAATTTTCCAGCTAAAATTCAGTTTTTCAATGTTTATACGTGGATTGGATAGTGGAAATCATGGGCGGTTTAGTCTGAATTCGTGTGTCTTATTTAGAGAAGGAGTTTCCTTTCTCTCAATTTTACTGCCTACGGCACTCGTTTTGTTTTGTGGTTGTTTCCAATCTCTTGCAGAATGTCGAATTCACAATCACCAAGCAAAGCTCCGGAAACAGACACTGCATCTGGATGAAAAGAAAAATCCACCCAAAGTCAAAGACGAAAAGTCCTAAAGCTGCCCAGAGATTTCATGATGGTTCTGGTGACATGTCACCGAAACCAACATTGCCCAGTGCCGAACCAGTTCCTTTCCCCAGGTCCGATTCTGACAATGTTCCATCTGCCAGTGCACCGATGTCTGCAGCTGCCTCCGACCACTCTGCTAGCTCTGATGAAGCTCCGTCTCAAGCCGTCGAGATTGAGGACATGGAACCAATCTCCACGAGGTTCTTGACGAGTGAAGCTAAGGAGCTATTCTTGGGATTTCAAAACTGAGGCATGATTGCTGAGCGCCGGATCCCCGTTGATATCTTCATGAAGCAGAATATGATTACCTTCTTAGGCACCGTGGCGCCTCTTCGAACTGGTGTCATGTCTGGTGATGGTTCTGGTCCTTCCCAACATCAGTTCCAACATGGTCCAGTTTTTGGTTCTGGCGGTGCAAGCACAGTTCCAGGCGTTGCGTGGTTCCTGGTTGGCGGCTCTTTTGCTTTCCGAACAAAAAGGGGGAGGAGGTGTAGAGACGCGACTGAGGAGGGTAGCTTCTAGTTTGAGCCATTGTTTGTGGTTTGTTTGTTCTAAACAATGAGTATTTGTTTAGGGGGAGTTTATAATTCAGGGGAGTTTTTAGTCTTTAGATTATTTTCATGCGTCTTGGGTATTTTGTCCAGAAAGGCAAAAGGGGGAGATTGTTAGGAATATTATTTTCACATATATTATTCCTTATTTGTAGTTTGCCTTTCTTAGGATACAAAGTATTTTAGGACTCTAG
>BMAC01000071.1:1270791-1298200 GCA_014905375.1 Phtheirospermum japonicum
GAACTGGGAAGAAAAGTCCTTTTCAGAGGATAAATCAAGGATGTTGGGACTCGTGATGTGACTCAAGCTGTCCATCACCAAAGGCAACACCAAATTTCTTTCTTAGTTGGAGTCTAGGACTTTATTTAGTTTCCTAAATACGTATTTAACTTGTTTAACAAGACTAGGAGTCTTGTTTAATTATTTAAGGGCCAAGACGCAAGAAGAAAAAAACACGGAGAATAGAGAAGAGACGACGCACACATCTTTGAYGCAGAAYACGAGAAAATAGATTTCTTGAGGCAACGGTCCAAATYAAGGAGATCTYCAAAGTTGCGTAACCAACAAAGAAGATCATCAGAAACTTTGCCACAAGAYTTGAAGCCACGATCTTAATCACGAAGATCTTTGAAGTTGCGTAACCAACGAAGAAGATCATCATACCGAGGCGACGAGTATTTTGTGTATCAAGAGTTTGATACAATTTGTTTTATTTTTTCATATATTACTTTTTATTATTTTGTATTGATGTTAAACGTTTGAAAAGTAATATAGTTTTCGGGTTTGTACACCCAAGTTCGTAAGTACGATTACTTACGAACTGAAATTAATTTACTGTGTTTATTTTTATTTATATTTTCCGCTGCTGCTTTCTGAGATTCAGTTGGTGTTAGGTCTGGTGACGTTTATCACGAAACCTAACATCATATCTGAAAACTGCATTTCTACAAAACAACAGAATAAGTACAAAATGCATAGAAACTAAGCATCATATGTACAGTAACTAAGTATCAAATGCATAATAACTAAGTACCATCATATGCATAACAACTAAGTACCAAAAGTACATACACCGAGTATTAAATGAACGTATAAAAGATAGTACCTAGGTTCAACAAAAAGAACTTAGTGCGGACAATAATGTTATATTATATAGTATGCTTGTGGTACTTAATTAAATCAAGATACAAGAGGTACTTGATTGGAGTAAAATTAGTACTTATGTTCAATACAAAAAGTACTTGGTGCAAACAATAAACGTTATATTGTTCAGTATGCTTGTGTTACTCAGTCAAAATACAAGAGGTACTTGATTGGGGTAAAAATAGTCACAACAAGAAATCACATTTTAATGACGATTTCCTTTTAACGCATAAAAGCTTATCATAATATGATCATCAATAATGATGAATTTTAGTTTTGTCATTGAAAAATATTCTTTTACGACAAGATTTGATTTTATCATTATTGATCTAAATTTCACTTTTTAAATGAAACTCGTCATAATAATGGAATGAAAAAAAATAGTTAGGAAAGAAATATTTCAATAACAAACTTGTACAACGATCATACTAAATAATATAAGTCTTCTTTTCACACTAAGTATTTTTATATTGATGTTTATAAATGTGGATGACAAAGTGTAACTCATTATAAGAAAATGACAAAGAACCATGTACATATAAAACCAATAATATTGTGCTTCAAAATCAAGGTTTTAGAATTCGATAGGCACTAGTCGGCTGTCGAACCACCACCTAGTGCGCCTAGGCGCCGCCTATAATTTATAAATTTATTTATTTATTTTTATTTTTGGCCAATTATTACCCATCTATACCGCCTAGGCGCCCGCCTAACCCAGTTCTTTGTTCGCACCGCCTAAGTGCTTAGCCCGATTTTAGACCGCCTAGGCCGCTTTTCTGTCGAATCGACTTTTTTGGCTGATTTTGTTCAATTCATTAATCCCGATTTTGTTTATATTTCGCGTGCATTTAATATTTATTCATTCTACATAGTACTAAGTATATGTTTGTTACTCAATTCTCGTATATTTAGTAATGAGTTATTATGCACACTATACTTAATTTATACACGTCTAATACTCTGTGAGTGTTAATTTAGATTTTATTCGTGATGCATTTTGTACTCAATGTATGTGCATATGATACTTAGTTTGTATTTATTTAGTACTTAGTTGTTATGCATCCGATACTTGGTTTATATGCATCCAATAGTTTATGAATGTGCATTTACTTTTTATTCCTTATACATTTAGTAATCAGTGTTTATACATCAGGTACTTAATTTACGTGTATATAGTACTTAGTTGTTATGAATCTAGTAGTAAGTTTATATGCATCAAATATGTTGCGGGTATATTTATTTTTAATTTGTTATGCATTCAGAACTCAATGTATGTGCATCTTGTACTTAATTTGCGTGTATTAAATACTTAGTTGTTATGCATATGGTACTTTGTTTATATGCATTAAATACTTGGCTAGTGTGCATTTCTTTTTTCATTCGTTATGCATTTAGTACCTAGTGTATGTGCATATGGTACTTTGTAAGCGTGTATTTAGTACTTTAGTTATTATGCATCTGATACTTAGTTTATATCCATCCAATACTTGGCGAGTGTGCATTTATTTTTTTTAATTTGTTACGCATTTAGTACTCAGTGTATGTGCACTTGGTACTTTGTTCGCGTGTATTTGGTACTTAGTTGTTATACATCTGGTATTTATACTTGGTGAGTGCATTTATTTTTTATTCTTTATGCATTTGGTAGTCAGTGTATGTACACCTGGTATGTCATTCGTGTGGATATAGTACTTACTTGTTATGTATCATGTACTTAGTTCATATACATCAAATACTTGCTAGGTATTATTATGTGTCCATATTTTCCACATAAATAATAGTCACATGTAAATGTACTAAGTACATACACTCCGTCAAGCTAACCCAACATTTTCAGAATATCCCACAAGCTAAATTCGTGTGTATGTAGTACCTACTGCATATATACATAGTATTTAACAAGGGTGCACATAGTACTTATAAGTGAGCTACATAGTAATTAATGAGTATAAATATAATACTTAGTAAGTATGCATGCAGTACTTAGTCAGCGTTCATATATCACTTAGTAAAAGTGCACAATTTGCTTAATGGTTATGCACGCGATACTTACATAGTATGTATGAAGTACGTACGAATAGTTAATTTTTATTTATTTCACATTAACATTTTGAAGCACCATTAGATACTTCATTTTTCTTAGGCAAAGACTTGCATTAGGCCAGATTGACGGGTCATGACCCGTTAGACCATCTGACCCGATACTCTAATGTATTGGCTTTTGAACTATGATGTTTTTGTTTTTGTACTCAAAAGTATTTGTTTTTCATAAATATCTGACCCGTGTTATGATGTATTGGTTTTTGTATTGGTATTATGATGTACTGACTTTTTACTATAATGTATTGGTTTTTGTACTATAATGTAGCGGTATGAAATTTTGGTCTAACGGATGATCCGTTAGTCCGACCTGAGAAGAGTCTGGCCCTTTTTCTTAAGTAGAACACATAGCACAAACACTATAATTACTACATATAATATTAGACGAAAAATTCTTATTTTGAAAATATTTTATGATACTTATATTAATCTAAGAATTTTTAAAATTTATTTATTAATATATGTAGTATTATATAAATAATAAACTAAGAATTATAAAGATATTGTAATGATTATAAATTTATTTTTAATCTATATTAATTCATAATCTAACAAGATGGAAATGATAAGAAAAATCGTACAATCTAAATTTAAACACCAGTTCACATAAATATATAAACATTACTATTAAGCAATTATTTTAAATCTATAATATAATTATAAATGTATTAATATTAAGTACTTTAAACACAAGTACAATTAAAGTTTATACACAATACTGTCAATATAAGTCGTGTTTTTGACTTCCGAACAATTTATTTATATTCGAAATTTATCTACAAGTCTATGAAACAATTAATAAATATTTTAAATATATTCACACAAATTAAATACCAAGATTTCATGTCCCATATATAAATAATAAAATTAATTACTTGGTTTGTATGTGTGAAATACTTAATAAGCAAATAAGCAATACTTAGACATAAACAACAATGATAAGACTAAGAATTTAAAAAATAAATTTCAATTTATTTCAATAAGGATACAATATTTGAGAATGAAGCATGCACTACTTTCCGTTGGCCAAAGGCTTGTTGGTGTTTATCAATACTAAGGGTGAAATTGGAACATGTATGTGATAGAGAGTTGACTTAAAAGCATAATACAAGAAGGGAGTGCAGAGTTTATATTTTTACATAGGGTCTGAATATGAAAAGATTTAATAAAATCCATTTTATAATTCGACCATTCAATATATAATACACTTTTATAAAGTGATTATTGATTATTTATTGGGGGTTTTGGATATAAATTCTCATCCCTACTTTCATCTTTTGAATCAGTCTTCATTTATTTATTTTTTTCATTCTGCACTCCCCAATGAAATAAATTAAAGTGAACTCCCCACCCAACTAAAATGCCTAAAACACCCTTCTTATTGTACCAACATAAATCACTTTATTTTGCTTCATTTTCTTTAAAAGCCTTAATTCTTTTTCACTCGTCCTCAACCATCTTGCCCTTGCCGTCGATGACTACCTCTCTGTCGTAAAGAAAAACTCAAAAAAAATATTCCTCTGAATAATCTCGTCACCCTCATTTCGAGTCTGAAATCGAATTTCGGGTACAAGTTCTTAATTACTGACAATTTGAGTATAAAGTGCTAAAAATTCATGACTTTGGTCGTCGAATACTCCATCCTTCGGCCACAAAACTTCAATCGGTCACCACCGTTGAACTCTCCCCATGTCAATGTACACAAATATTGATTTAGAACTTCAAACCGAATGGATATGAATTGGACTGGACAGGGACCGTGTGTAATGTGTGTGTGTTATGTGGTGTGAGTTTATGTATGTGTTTCCTTGCCGGGTGTGGCCAGAAGTTGGCCAGGGTAGGTGAATCGGACTTTTTCACTTTAAAAATAAAAAGCTCATCCGCAAGAGAACGGAGCTATTGTAAGCGATAAGCTTGACTTGAGTCGAATCACAAGGAATTGCAATTGGCGTCTATAAATGTTTGTTTAACAATTCTATAACTAAACACACGATCCATTTTCGGGGTTTGTTCTTTATAACTACGAAATTGAAAATGAGCATACAAAAATTAAAACTAATTGAAAGCGATAAAAAAACTAGGACTTATAAAACGAGAAAACAAATATAATTGAACAAGCGAATTAGAAGTAAACCGTGCATGAATTACTAAACTAAGAACTAGTCGAATGAAAGTACAACATTAAAATCCGAAGTTTGTCAATACTAAATCTAAACATTAAGCAAATCAAGTAGTTCAGGAAACTTATTATTCAGAAAAAATCAGTAGTAATATAACAATCTTCAGCACGAACGACAAACTTAAACGACGAACAACGTAGAAATGAGAGAACGACTTGACCAATAACCGGAACCTTCAACTTAATGTAAATGGAATTATACTTGAGGTTTCTGAACGTCATATGAACCTTGACCCAAGTTTTTCTGCTGAATAAATGAAGAAACCACCGAGTATTTAAAGATTTTTCCAAAAATAACCGCCCAACCGCTGGTGCGTCGGTCGACGCATGCCAGGGCTCGACGTCGATGCGTGCTAGGTCTTGGCGTCGACGCGTGCGGCTTGCTGGCATCGGTGCATAGCGCGTCGGTCGACAGGGCATTTGTCGATGGTCACAGAAAGTTTCTTAGGTCCGAGCGTCGATGAGCGTCGCTCGATGCATGCGATCAACGATAACCATGGCTCAGCAGTGCTTGTCGGCAGGGTTATGTCGATGGGCGCTGGCAGGTGTGCGTCGGACGACGGTCTATGGATCGACGCTCACAGAGAGTTTTGTCGACTTGAAGCTCAGGAGCGTCGACGGGTGCGTCAGTCGACGTGGGCGACTCCTGGCGTCGACATGAGCGCCAGCTGCGGGCGTTAGCAGCTAGTGTCGGCTAGACTGGGACACTGGGTAACCCAGTGTTAGACTGGTACCCAGTGTCAGATCAGCACATTGCTCGTCTAATCTTTGTCGTCTCGAAGCTGAAAGAGAAAATTAAACATAATTAGACTATTAATTATAAAATAAATGAGAAAAACATAATACACGATACGAAACAAAAAACCTAAGAAGGAAGAAAAACGAGAAGAAAATAAACTTAAAAACCCTAAAAGCAAACAACACACGATACAAAAACACACAAAAATCACATACAAATATGTACAAATCAACTCTCCCACACTTAGCTTTTTTCTTGTCCTAAAGCAAAATCTAGTCTAGACGTAGACAAGGTAAAGCTAATTACCCGATGACTTAATTACTAATTCATCCAAATGATTCAAGAAGTTAATGCATTAAATCGACTGATAACCCTACTAAAAGGACGAAACGATACGTTGAGATAAAAGATTTAGACTAGCTTTCGAATACCTAAAAGTAATGAGTTGACCTCCATGTACGTCACCCATCCATGCCTCGACCAAAGTCTATCCCTGAATAAACCGCCAAGTCATCACCCGACTAGCCCAATCATCTATACACCTCTTTAACAATACAATCTAAGAAATAAAAACAAAAACAAAAATACGAACTTAACTTGTACAAGGTTTTCTCTTCTTGTACTTATTACTTCTTTTTTCCTTTTCTTTTCTTGTTCCTTTTTTTTGGGAGTACCCATTAAGATGAGGTACTAATCAAGCATAATATATATAAATCAACAGCGAGAGTTCATTGAATCCGATCTTATGTTGCTGAGTGCAACTATTAACATTCTTCAACTTAGCACGTGGAGTTTTAACGTCTCCAAAATAAAAAGAAAAATTACGTAAAACCTATAGAGGGTATCGGAGAATAGGACTAGTAGAGAGTATTCAACCCTTAAGAACGAAACAAGAATAGAACAGGGGACAAAACACTTCATAGATTATTTACACTTCATTCCCCACAATTACACTATTATTCGAACGGAAGTCTAAATATCCTAACTAAAGCATCTAACCACGTCACTTCGTCACGGTTCCAGTTAATATCAATACACACAACTCAAACCAAACACAAGCAAGCGTACGAATAATTACTAATCTGGGACACTGGGTAACCCAGTGTTAGACTGGTACCCAGTGTCAGATCAGCACATTGCTCGTCTAATCTTTGTCGTCTCGAAGCTGAAAGAGAAAATTAAACATAATTAGACTATTAATTATAAAATAAATGAGAAAAACATAATACACGATACGAAACAAAAAACCTAAGAAGGAAGAAAAACGAGAAGAAAATAAACTTAAAAAACCCTAAAAGCAAACAACACACGATACAAAAACACACAAAAATCACATACAAATATGTACAAATCAACTCTCCCACACTTAGCTTTTTTTCTTGTCCTAAAGCAAAATCTAGATCTAGACGTAGACAAGGTAAAGCTAATTACCCGATGACTTAATTACTAATTCATCCAAATGATTCAAGAAGTTAATGCATTAAATCGACTGATAACCTAACTAAAAGGACGAAACGATACGTTGAGATAAAAGATTTAGACTAGCTTTCGAATACCTAAAAGTAATGAGTTGACCTCCATGTACGTCACCCATCCATGCCTCGGACCAAAGGTCTATCCCTGAATAAACCGCCAAGGTCATCACCCGACTAGCCCAATCATCTATACACCTCTTTAACAATACAATCTAAGAAATAAAAACAAAAACAAAAATACGAACTTAACTTGTACAAGGTTTTCTCTTCTTGTACTTATTACTTCTTTTTCCTTTTCTTTTCTTGTTCCTTTTTTTTTGGGAGTACCCATTAAGATGAGGTACTAATCAAGCATAATATATATAAATCAACAGCGAGAGTTCATTGAATCCGATCTTATGTTGCTGAGTGCAACTATTAACATTCTTCAACTTAGCACGTGGAGTTTTAACGTCTCCAAAATAAAAAGAAAAATTACGTAAAACCTATAGAGGGTATCGGAGAATAGGACTAGTAGAGAGTATTCAACCCTTAAGAACGAAACAAGAATAGAACAGGGGACAAAACACTTCATAGATTATTTACACTTCATTCCCCACAATTACACTATTATTCGAACGGAAGTCTAAATATCCTAACTAAAGCATCTAACCACGTCACTTCGTCACGGTTCCAGTTAATATCAATACACACAACTCAAACCAAACACAAGCAAGCGTACGAATAATTACTAACCAAAGGACAAACCCCACACACTGAAACCATACAATGTCCACATTGTATAAAATGAAAAATTAAGCAAAGTATGGTAAAAGGAAGAGAAAGAGAAAGACGTCCCTGAATTCGTGCTTGTGGTGAATAGTAGGGTGTCGAAAATCGTCCAACGGGCCTTAATAATGAAAGGGACCTGAAACAACAAGAAGAAAAAACACACAAAAACATATAAAGTTAAAAGGCTTGGGTTGCCTCCCAAGAAGCGCTTTTTTTAACGTCAATAGCTTGACGAATTCACACCATCTACGTCGAGAACAGGTCAATGAGAGTCACAGTCTCCTTAGCATGATTCACCCCTGATTCCTGAAAGTACGACTTAACTCGATGGCCGTTTACTTGAAGACTTTCATTGGTATTTTCGTTGACCAACTTCACAACTCCATACAACAAAACTTCTTCAACCAGAAACGGACCACTCCATCGTGACTTGAGTTTTCCGGGGAACAACCGAAGACGAGAGTTAAACAACAAAACTTGAATACCGACTCGAAGATCTTTAGTCATGATCTTCTTGTCATGTTGGGCCTTCACCTTCTTTTTGTAAATATCCGCGTTGTCGTAGGCCTCATTACATATTTCATCAAGTTCTTTAATTTGCAGTCCCCGTGTAGTACTAGCCTGTGTCAAATCGAAATTGACTGCACGGATCGCCCAATAAGATCGGTGCTCCATCTCGACCGAAAGATGACACACCTTGCCATATACCATCCGGCAAGGGCTAGTTCCCAAAACAGTCCTGTACGCCATTCGGTATGCCCAAAGAACGTCAATGAGCTTAACCGACCAATCCTTACGATTCGGCTGAACGGTCTTCTCAAAAATAGCTTTGATTTGCCTATTACTCATCTCGACTTGACTAGACGTCTGAGGGTGATACGTCGTGGCCACTTTATGTTTAACCCCGTATTTCGTCATCAATTTATCGAATGAGTTGTTGCAGAAATGTGTGCCTCCATCAATAATAATCTCTCGTGGAAATCCAAACTGACTGAATATATTTTCCTGCAAAAACTTGAGCATGACCTTGGCATCACACGTTCTCGTGGGAATGGTTTCTACCCACTTGGACACATAATCAATGGCAACTAAGATATATTCATAACCAAACGATGCCGAAAATGGGCCCATGAAGTCTATGCCCCATACATCAAAGATTTCTACGATAAGATTGCTCGTTTGCAGCATTTCATCACGTTTGCCGATATTTCCCAAACGTTGGCAGCGATCACAAGACTTGCAAAATTCATGAGCATCCTTAAACAAAATCGGCCAATAGAATCCCGATTGGAGGACTTTGTAAGCTATCTTCTGTCCTCCAAAATGGCCACCACATTGTTGATCATGGCAAAATGATAAAATGCTCTTTTGCTCCTCCTCAGGAATGCATCGTCGAATAATTCCATCCTTCCCGAACCGGAAAAGCAACGGGTCATCCCAAAAATGATCCATGCACTTAGAAAGAAATCTCTTCTGTTTTCGGAAGGATAAATCAGCCCTCACATGGCCACAAGCAAGATAGTTAACTATATCAGCAAACAAAGGGGTTATATGCGAAGAAATAGCACAAGTCAATTCATAAGGAAAGACATCATCTATAAAACCCTGTTCATTCACATTTCCTTCTCTATCTAAACGGGACAAATGGTCCGCGACAACATTTTCACAACCCTTCCTATCTTTAATCTCGACATCAAATTCTTGAAGTAAAAGTATCCAACGGATCAAACACGACTTACTTTGGGTTTTGTTAAAAAGATAACGAAGAGCCGCGTGATCGCTATGAATAATCACTTTTGAACCAATAATGTACGACCGGAGTTTCTCCAAAGAAAACACCACAGCTAAAAGTTCTTTTCCGGTGGTGGTATAGTTCCTCTGAGCCTCATTCAACATAAGACTCGAATAATAAATCACACGGAGGAGACCATCCAATCGTTGTCCCAAAATGGCCCCCACGGCATCATTCGACGCATCACACGTTATTTCAAAGGGAAGGGACCAATTTGCGGCAACAACCACCGGAGCCGTGGTCAATTTTTCCTTAAGCAGTTTAAACGCACTCAAGCATGACTCTTCAAAAAAAAGGTACATCAAGACCTAGAAAATGGCACAACAGGTGACTAATTTTCGAAAAATCTTTTATAAATCGCCTATAGAAGCCCGTGTGCCCTAAGAAACTACAGACAGCTTTAACGTTTGTGGGAGGCGGCAAATTTTCAATAACATCAACTTTAGCCTTGTCTACCTCTAAACCTTTACTAGATACGACATGACCAATCACAATACCACATTAAACCATGAAATGACTCTTTTCCCAACTTAACATTAATTTACTCTCTATGCACCGTTCAAGCACTTTAGACAAATTAGCAAGAAAAGAAGTAAAGGAAGGGCCAAAAACTGAAAAATCATCCATGAATACCTCAAGGAAGTCACCGATCATGTCTGTGAAGATAGATAGCATGCAACGTTGGAAAGTTGCCGGCGCATTGCACAAACCGAAAGGCACCCGTCGAAAGGCAAATGTCCCAAATGGACAAGTGAACGTCGTTTTATTTTGATCCTCCGATGCAATGGCAACTTAATAATACCCGGACAAACCATCAAGAAAGCAGTAATATTGGTGCCCTGCTAACTTGTCGAGTAATTGATCAATGAAAGGAAGTGGAAAATAATCCTTTCTCGTGGCGACGTTAAGCTTTCTGAATTCGATACACATTCTCCACCCAGTCGTCAACCGTGTTGGCACGGTTTCTCCTTTATCATTCTTAATAATAGTGATTCTGCCCTTCTTCGGTACCACATGGACGGGGCTCACCCATTCACTATCAGGTGCAGAAAAAATGATCCCTTCGTCGATAAATTTGAAATTCTCCTTCTTCACAACTTCTATTAAAGTGGGATTCAAACGGCGTTGACCTTCCCGAACTGGCTTTGCCCCTTCTTCTAAGACGATATGATGCATGCATGTGGCTGGACTTATCCCCTTAATGTCTCCCAAACTCCAGTGATTAGCAAGGATTTGTCTTGAATTTTTATTAGTATTTTAGTTCGTTTTTTTATTTGTTTTTGGTATAAGTTGGACAATTTAAGCTTAAATTCGTATAATTGTGTTTCCAGCTTATTTTATCGCCTTTTGATCTAGATTGATGCAATTAGGTGATATTTTGTGTTTTTCACCTTATAGATAAGTAACCAGAAGAGTTCAGCACGTAAAAGATGAAGTATGATGATCGAGAGTCAAAGATCGAGCTTTCCGGCGAAGAAGTAGCAAGAATTAGTAGCTGACATTATCTATAACGGTTATTCCACTGCTTCTGGAACCGTTATAGTATCGTTGAAGGAAGAGAAGCTAACGGTGCACTAGCGATAGCTACTACCGCTAGTAGCTACCACTATCTATAACGGTTACTTACCGCTGCCCCGAACCGTTGTCGGAGTGCAGAAGTACTGTTTTGGGATAAAAGAGAGCAAGATTAGCTCGGTCCTATGACTCCAGCTCGAGGTCGATGCTCAGCTCAGGCTGTGCATATAGCTCTAGGTCTTATGGCCCACTTCGGGGTCATGGGAAAGAGCTCGAGGCTCCAGCTCAAAGCAGAGTAAAGAAGAGAAAAGTCTAGAAGGATGATGTGGCCAAAAGACCCTAATTTCATGGAAACCCTAAAAAAGCACACCTATAAATAGATAATCCCAAAAAGTACAAAGAGGTAACTCACTCTCTAATCAAATCTTTACTCTACAAAATTCCTTCTATACGCTAACTTAAGCATCAAAGGGGGTTCACCGGAAAATCCTTCTGGTCCCCGTCTGACGTTCTATTTTGGGTGCAGGTTCACTCATTGCAAGGATTGGGTATTACTTTTCTGAAGATTCAAAGTTGTTCGACTGAACCTTATTTTAGGATAAGAAACAATTAGCGCCGTCAGTGGGAAATTTCAGTTTTAAGACGTGAGTATTTGGTTACAAGTATGGAGGAGCTACGACGAAATCTTGCTGAGGATTTGAATAAAACACCGGTGACGTGCACGACTGGGAAAGCTGTGGAAGGAGCAGGCGTCCCGCAGGACACGCCCCCAGATCTCGCTGAGCAAACCCCTAACCTGATACCTGGAATAGGATTCTCGTCAGGGCCAGGAACAAACCCGTTGGGACCGCTGTTTCTCGAACAGTTATCTGGCATTATCGCACGAGCTATAGAAGAGGTAGTGGACAAAAAATTGGCTAGCATGAGCACACCGCCATCAGTACCATCTCTGAGAAATAATCTTGCGGAGGAAAATATAGCAAAGACGGTCCACGGATCAGGAGCTCTAGATGATGAGAGTACAGCTATGTCAACTGATGACACTTTCATAAAGAACGCTTCCGACTTACCAGAGGTAGTAGAAGGCCTACACAAGGAGGTGAGAGAAGTAAAAAGGAAGTTGGTGAGTCGTGCCCCCCCAGCAAGAGCTCGCCGGGCAACCCCATTTGCAGAGGAGGTCCTGAGGATGCTCTACCTATTGGTTACCAGTCGATGGGATTCGAGTATGATGGTACTTCAGATCTGCTCGACCATTTGTGCAGGTATGAAAATTCAGTGACAGTATACAGATTCTCGGATGTGGTAATGTTTAGAGTCTTCCCCACTACCTTTACCAAGTCAGCACAACTCTGGTTCAGTCAGCTACCGCCAGGGTCGATACAAAACTTTGAGGAGTTCAGTGCAGCTTTTCTGCATCAGTTGCTAGTTGTAGGAAATATCAAAAAATGGCGCTCGAGCTATTCAACATTCAGTACAAGGAGCGGGAAAGCTTAAGGGCCTACATAAATTGGTTTACTGCGGCTAAGTTGGAGGTGGCATCAGCCTTAGAACAGACACTGATGAACGCACTGGCCCAGGGTCTGAAGAAAATAGATTTCTTCCAATCTCTGGTGGTGGAACCACCTAGGATCTTTGGGGACCTTTTAGCTCGAGCTGAAAGATTCATCAACCTGGAAGAAGCCTTGCGAGTAAAGGACGAGGTCGACAAACGTAGGGATAGAGGAGAAGAGGTCGATAGGAGGAAGGAGAAGGGGGAAGATAGGGGACCAGGTAAGATACCTAGATCTGAACTAGGAATCAGTAAAGCACGAGTAGATCGGTATACGCCTCTGGCTCTCCTGCAAGATGAGGTTTTTGTAGCAATCAAGCGCCAACCATATCTGAAATGGCCAAGAACATATTCGGCAACTCATAGAAGGGAAAGGTCTGACAAGTTTTGTCATTTCCATAATGATTATGGGCACACTACAGAGCAGTGCACTCACCTGAGAGATGAGATAGAGAGGCTCATTCAGGCAGGACATCTGAAGGATTTGTGTACACAGAGCGAAGTAAGAGCAAGACGACCTTTAAGAAAGGTGGGAGACAATTTTCACCAACACGCAGACTAGAGCCGAGGAACGAGGGACAAGAGAGGTATCCCCCTAAGAGGGGGGTGATTAACATGATTTTAGGAGGACCTGGAGATGGTGATTCAAACAGGGTGAGATAGGGGTACGTCAGAGCAGCTAACCCAGAAAGGAGGAGAGGACTCGAGATTGGGCAGGTAGCAGACAACCCTGTCATACACTTTGGGCCCCAAGATGTAGGGGAGGTATTGAGACCACATGAAGACGCTCTGGTAATTAGGGCAATGATAGCTAATTACGAAGTAGGTCGCATTTTTGTCGATACAGGAAGCTCGGCTGACATCTTGTTTTTGGATTGTCTGGAGAGAATGGACCTGGAGGAAAAGTTGGAGCTAGTGGAGACCTCCTACATTGGGTTTCCAGGAGGCACTATACAGCCTTTGGGGTCAATAGTGCTTTCTATCTCTTTGGGCGAAGCACAGTGTCGAAAAATTAAGATGATCCGTTTCCTGGTGGTAGACGCTCCTTCGGCGTATAACGCCATGCTGGGAAGGCCATCACTTAGTAGCTTCCAGGAAGTGGTGTCTATTGACCACATGAAAATGAAGTTCCCTATAAGGGGTGAAGTGGGAGAGGTCAGTAGTGACCAGTACACTTCAAGGAAGTTGTATGTGCAGAGTGTGAAGCAGGGAAAGAGAAAGGATGAGTCTACTAGAACAAACACCTCGGGGGTTCACACATTGCCTGATGAGTCAAAAGAGCATGTATAACCGAGTGAAATGTTAATGATGGTGGAGATAGTTCCTGGAGAAGCACACAAAACTGTGCGGATAGGAACTACCTTGTCCCCAGAAATATTGAAAGAGCTGGTTAATCTCTTACGCAACAACGCAGATGTGTTCGCCTGGTCGCCGAATGAGTTAGTGGGGATAGACCCCGTGGTTGCAGAGCATAAGCTCAATATCAATCCCTCATTTACGCCCGTCAAGCAGAAGAAAAGAGATTTACAAGCTAAGAAGGAGGCTATTATTCGAGTAGAGGTGACCAAGCTGCTAGAGGCAAAGTACATCAAGGAAATTCAATTCCCAGAGTGGTTGTCCAACGTTGTTCTGGTCCCTAAAACAGAATATGATTGGAGGATGTGCGTGGACTTTAGGGACTTGAACAAGGATTGCCCTAAAGACTATTACCCTTTACCACGAATAGACCAACTAGTAGACTCAACATCGGGTTGTGAGCTCTTGAGCATGATGGATGCCTCCCAGGGCTATCACCAGATAAAGCTACCAGTTGAAGATCAGAAGAGGGTCAGTTTCATCACACCTTTCGGCACTTACTGCTACGTGGTAATGCCTTTTGGCCTTAAAACGCAGGGGCCACGTATTAGAGGCTAGTAGACAGGATGTTCTCCCAGCAGCTGGGTAGAAACATGGAGGTGTACATGGATGATATGCTCGTAAAGAGTGTCAAGTCAGGATCACATGTAAATGACCTAGCGAAAACCTTCCAGACATTGAGGAAGTATCAGATGAAGTTGAACCCGAAGAAATGTGCGTTTGGAGTAAGGTCGGGAAAATTTCTAGGGTATATGGTCACCGAGAGAGGAATTGAGGCCAATCCCAAGAAGATTCAGGCTATCATTAATATGGCCCCTCCTAAGAATGTGAAAGAGTTCCAACGTCTGACGGGATGTTTGGCAGCATTGAATAGATTTATCTCACGAGCTACAGAGCGTAGCCTCCCTTTTTTCAGAGTATTGAGAAAGACTCCAGGTTTTTGCTGGAATGAGGAATGTCATAAGGCTTTCGAGGAACTCAAAGCATATTTATCTGAAATATCACTTCTTACGAAACCAAACCCAGGAGAGACATTATACCTATATATGTCGATAGGAGAATCTGTGGTGAGCACAGTGTTGGTTAGGGAGGGAGGTAAAAAGCAAGCTCCGATGTACTATGTCAGTAAAGCGCTCAAAGGAGCTGAACTTCGGTATGCTGAGGTCAAGAAGGGAGCTCTAGTCCTGGTAGTTACATCCAGACGACTGAGATCGTATTTTTCCGCCCACAAAATAATAGTCAGAACCAACCTCCCTTTGAAATCGGTCCTCAGTAGGCCAGATATGTCGGGGAGACTCATCAAGTGGGTGATCGAGATGGGCGAATTTTAAATTGAATTCCAGAATCATGTGGTAGTCAAAGCACAAGCCCTAGTAGATTTTCTGCAAGAAATGACCTGACCTTAGGAGATAGAGGGCCAATGGATGTTTTTTGTTGATTGATCAGCAAGACAAGCCGGATGTGGGGCAGGGATAGTATTGATTAGCCCAGAACGGGACGAAACAGAGTACGCGGTCAGATTAAAGTTTTGAGCATCTAACAATGAGGCAGAGTATGAGGTGTGCATAAGATGAATACAAATGACTATGGAGTTAGGAGCCAAAAGGATATCGGTGCATTTAGACTCGCAGTTGGTCTACAAGAAAACTAATGGGGAGTTCGAGGTCCGAGAGGACCGAATGTAGAAATATGTCGACAAGTTCAAGAAATGTCAGGAGAAGCTTGAGCACTTGGAGATGATACAGATCCCGAGACAGGAGAACGAGCGCACGGATTACCTGGCAAAGGTAGCGAGCTCGGAAGTTGATTGCAAGGAAAGGCAAATAACTCTATTAATGGCACCCGAGGGGGTGACGGGAGATGCCATAGCCGAGCTCGTAGAAGGAGAGGATTGACAGGCAGAGATAAAGGCGTATTTGGAAAGGGGTGCCCTACCTGAAGATCGAATCATGGCGTCCAGGCTCAAGATACGAGCTGCTCGATTTTGTCTGATAGGAGGAAAATTGTACAAAAGAGGGTTCGAAATGCCTCTCCTTAGATGCTTGGGGACAAAGGAAAGTGAGCAGGTGCTCAAAGAAATTCATGAAGGATGTTGCGGAAACCATATGGGTGCTCGAGATCTGGCCCAGAAAATCTTGAGGGCGGGATACTTCTGGCCTTTTTTGAAAGCAGACGCAGAAAAAATGGTGAGAAAGTGCGAGAAGTGTCAAATGCACGCCCCCTTAATGCACAGGCCGGCTGAAGAACTCATGACTATGAGTGTTGCATGCCCCTTCGCGAAGTGGGGAATCGAATTGGTAGGTTATTTTCCTATGGCCTCAGGACAGAGGAAATTTCTGGTGGTAGCTGCAGATTATTTTAGTAAATGGGTGGAAGCTGAGCCGTTAGCAAGAGTTACAGAGGAAGCTATATTAAAATTTCTATGGAAAAACATTGTGTGCCGTTTCGGGATACCCCGAGTGATTATCTCGGATAACGGTGCCCAATTCGCGAGAAATGGCTTGATGGAATGGTGTGATAGGATGAAGATCAAATAAAGCTTCAGTTCGGTATACCACCCACAAGCTAACGGACAGGTAGAAGCTACCAATAAAATTTTGGTTCGGGGGATAAAAACGCGATTGGAGAGGGCTAAAGGAAAATGGGTCGAAGAACTCCAATCAGTCCTATGGGCTTAACGAACCAACCCAAAAGAGGTTATGGGGGAGAGCCCGTTTAGCCTAGTGTATGGCATGGATGTCATCATACCAGCAGAAGTGTCACAGGATTTTAACATCCAATGAGGAGGAGAACGAGATGATGGTGCGAGACTCCTTGGATTTGATAGCAGAAAAGAGAGAAAGAGTGTTCCTCCGGATGGAAGAGATGAGTAGAAGAATGAAAGCTACTTACAATAGTAGAGTGGCTAAGAGAAACTTTCAGGTCGGGGACCTAGTTTTAAGAAGAGCAGGTGTGGCCAAGAATTTAGGGAAACTTGGGGCTAACTGGGAAGGGCCCTTCAGAGTAACCAGAGTGTTAACAGGAGGTAGCTATGAACTTGCAGATATGGATGGACAGGAAATCCCTCGAGCTTGGAATGTGGTGAATTTGAAGACTTACTTCAGCTGAAATCTGAAGGTAAAGAGCGGTTCAGTGAACCTACTTCTGCAGATTTTTTCTGGATGTACTTGAGTATGTAAGGTAAAGAAGTCAGTTCTATAATAAATTTTAATTTGTCGCTTAAATATTTACATGTATTTTGGCATAAGCTTAGAATCACTGAGCAAAGGCTCGGGGCTAGTAAGCTGACAGACGCCAACTTAAAAATCCTACTCGCCGTGGTAGGTCGAGTCGATACTCAGTTTCAGGTTGGCGAATGACAAACCCAAATCCTACCCGCCTTGGTAGGTCGAGCGGATGCTCAGAGTTATTATCAAAAGGCGGACGCCAATGAAAAGAACATGGAAAACGCCCATGTGTTAAAATTAAACCAGACGAATGTCAAAATATGAAGGTATAGAGCATCACACAAGATTTATTAACCAGACCCCAGGGTCAACTACTTATTACATAAACACATTGCTCTAGAGCCCAAGGCTCGAGCCAAACATAGAAGCTAGAAAACAGAAATCATCATTAATCAGAGCGACGTTGAGCATTCTTCAATTTCCAAATCTCATGATCTACCTTGCAGAACCTCTGATAATACATATCAGCACGATGAGTCTCAGCCCTTGCACTGTTAAGCAGAGCCTCATTCGCTTTGAACAAATGATTCACTTGTTCACGAAGATCCAAAACCTCTTCGCGGAGGTGAAGAACATGATGGTTAGAAGATTTCCATTGATCCTTGTAAAATTCCTTGTGTTGTCCTTTCCTCTCTAGTTGATGACGGAGCTTGGCTATTTCCTCCTGAAGTTCACAGGCATCCAGTGGCGGACTCGCTGAAAGCTCAGACATGATTAAAGCAAGGAAAAGTTACAAATAGAAGAATGGGGAACAAGTGCTTATAAAGAAAAATTTTCCCTCCAACGTGTTTGAAAAATTGTACGAACAGGTATGTAGCATGAGAAGCCTCTTAAGCTCCAGGGGCGGGTAGATGGAGCATGAGTTAAAAGCACTAAAGCTCATAAAGCAATCGAGGATGGCCGAGGAAAAAAGGAAGAGCAAACGAGTAAATACAAGTTAAAGCAACTCTAGACAGTAAAGCATAAATAAAAACGCAAGTCAAAATAGGTGTGAACCATTCATTCAAAAGAGGTTCTGATTACCAAAAGAGCATCATCATTACACCTGATCCAAGAACTACCCGCCCTAGCATCTACTGCCCATAGTCAGCAGTGGAGAGAAGACCCTCTTCGAGATCCATGCTAAATTGGCTCGCCTCGATATCTCCAACAAATTGGGCATCTCCGAGCTCTTGTCCATTGCCTTCAACTGATGGGAGGCCCTCGGGATCGGTCGGAAAGACAGAGTCCGTTGGTTGAGTCTGCTTCTTGAAATGATGAAGAGCGTACTCTAGGTAGTCTGCTGCTCCAACAGAATTAATTCGGGTGTCCTCATCACTCAGAAGAAAATAAAGACAATCGGGAGTTTCATCCAGAGCAGCCTCCTTGTCAAAAGTCTCCACCGAACCTCCTGAGGCTATCCAGTCTTTCACTTTGTCTAAAACGTAGTCCACATAAAAAGGGACCGTCCTTAGTAGAATCTTGTAAAGATCCTCTGAATGGACAAAGTTTTGATGAGTAGCATTCCGAACTTGTTAGATAACAGACAACCCCTTTTCCGACCTGAGGTATACCTCCCTGCCCGCTTGCTCACCTTCAGAACAATCTTTCTCAACTCTCACCACTAGCTCACACTCTTGAGCCGCCAACTGGTCATTAAGAGAAGAAACCTCCTCTTCCTTCTTCTTTAAGGCAGCACGGGCATGCTCTAGTTCAGAGCTCAGAGTAGTGACCTGATCTTGCGCAACTTTCAGATCATTCACTAATCGAGGGTCATTAAAGCCAAGGCGCGCTCGAGCAGTAACGTTGGAGGTTAGTGCATAATCCTGTAAAAAGAAGAATAAGAATCGAAGATTGAATGCAGAGAAAAATACAAGTCCAATAATCTCGAGATTATGTACTTTGGAAAGGGCCAATTTCGAGGCGTCAAGAAGCTCGACATCCTCCCACTTCTCCACTCGCTCCCAATCAGTGGTGGGACAAACACCCTGTATGTACTGAGTAGCGATCAAGCCGTCCTCATTCTTCAACACACTTTGGGTAAAGAATGATTGGTTCTGGGTCGTAGGAGAGGGACCCTGAGCTGGGGCAAATCTGGCTCTCTTTGTTGGAGGAGGCTCAACCCCGACCAAGGCTCGCCTAGAGGGCGCGAGCTCGTCAGATCTTGTGGCAACAAGAGGATCAGGGGTCGCCTTGGGGAGAGCTCGGCCAACTTATATAATTTTCTCTCTTGCCTCTCCAGGTTGAGCTCGTACTTTTTGAACATCGTGTCTTCCAAAAGGAAAACAAAAGTGAAGGGGCGTTGTTAAGTAAAAGTAGCATAAGGCCAGAGGTATGTGGTTTACCGATTTCTGCTTCCACTGGGAACTCGAGTGGACTAAGGCCATAGTAATAGAACAAGGAGGGGCGAATAAGACGAGATAGGTCGAAGGTCCTTCGCGTGATTCAATCGAAGAGGCTTTGAGTACCTTGCGAGCGTTTTTTTGATGTTATACTTCCGTTGGACAGGGATATGCCATATCCACTCAGGAAAATCCCAAGGTTCGGGAGATCTAACAAAAAAGAACTTCTGTTTCCATTCCTGGTTCGAAGAAGGAGCCTTATCCAAGAACATGGAGTCACCCCGAGAAGAAAAATAAAAGAAGCCCGGGGGATTGAGAGATTTGTCTTAAAAAGAGAGAAGAACAAGGTAGCAGTAGGTTTGATACCTAAGTATCGGGCAACAAGTATAAAACCTATCATGTTCTGGAAAGAGTTCGGGGAAAATTGGTTAAGGGGGATTTCATAGAGACGTGAAATCTCCATCAATAAAGGGGGAATAGGGAAGCGAGGCCCCCCATATAGATGGCCAACATAGAAGGCTAAACAGTCCGGGGGCGGATGAGGGGCCTCTATCATCATGAGAAGAAAGGATCAACTGATAAGAAGAGGGGAGGCCAGTATTGGAGCGGATATACCCCAGAGTTTTATTGGATATAGTGTGGGGTATGTGCCGAGGATCTAAAACAGGTGGAACGGAGGATAAGGGTTCCCCCGAACAACGAGGGGTCGAGGAAGACTCACTTTGGGGATAAGTGACATGCTCTAGAGATCCCGATTTCTCGCCCAGATCGGGGGAAGATGAAGGAGAGACGGGAACAAGCCTCATATCATCGGTGGGAGTTCGAGATGTTGAAGGAGCAGACATTATAGAAAATAATAATAGTAACAGTATAATAATAAAAGCAATAAACACGTATAAGCAAAAGAAAAACAAGGAAAAGGGGTCAAGTAGTACCTATTCAAAGGATTAAATCTCTAGGAGACTTAAGAACAATCTGAAGACGATTTGAAGGTTGGGAGATTTGAAGAACAGGGATGTCGGATGGGAAATCTTGTTAGAGCTAAAGAGTTTCTGACGCTAGGTGAAAGTACGAGATAAGAAATGAGGAGTAGAAATAAGGTCTTTAGGCTATATGAATAGGCATTAAGAGAAAGTCACGAGTTTTTCGGAGAAGCGGGAAAGTCAGACCTCCCAGGGAAATGAAAAAACCTTAAGAAGGTCTTTGAACAGCTCGGGTAAGCCAAAATTGGGCCATGACAGCTCAGATAAGGCTTGAATCGGGCCAAGGAAATGCGATGAGACTTGGTTAATGGGCCGTGACAGCTCGGGTAAGGCTTGAATTAAGCCTGAAAAATCAATGAAACTTGGTTAATGGGCCATGATAGCTCGGTTGGGGCCTAAATTGGGCCAGGAAAGATTACGAGGAGCAGGTCGGGATTCTAAATAAAGTCCAGATAAACAAGATAATTAGCTCGAGTTTGGGGCATCAGCTCGGGGAATTCTTTTAGTAAGCGAAGAAATTTGGGATATGGTAAGTTCGAGCTCGAGACATCAGCTCGAGAGAGAAAGTGAAAAATTCAGGAAAAAGATGATTAGCTCGAGCTCGAGGCATCAGCTCGGGAGAAAAATCTCAAACGAAAAAATCCGGGAAAAAGATGATAGATCGAGCTCGAGACATCAGCTCGAGAGAAAAGTCTCAAATGAAGAAATTCGGGAAAAAGATGATTAGCTCGAGCTCGAGAGAAAAATCTTAAATGAGAAAATTTGGGAGAAAAATGGCTAGCTCGAGCTCGGGGCTAAAAATTCAGCCACAAAACCAAAGAAAATCAGCTTGAGCTCGGGGTTAAAAATTTCTAACCAGAAAAGGCGAAATTATCAGCTCAGGTTCCAAGCTAGGGGCTCTAGCTCGAGGTTATCAACTATAACTCGGGATTCAGGGCAGGAAAGCTTACAACATTACTATGATCGCTTATTTTGGAATTGCACGACCATAGTAGGGGGGAGTAATTATTTCGGGATAAAAGAGAGCAAGATCAGCTCGGTCCTATGCCTCCAGCTCGAGGTCGATGCTCAGCTCAGGCTGTGCATATATCTCCAGGTCTTATGGCCCACTTCGGGGTCATGGGAAAGAGCTCGGGGCTCCAGCTCAAAGCAGAGTAAAGAAGAGAAAAGTCTAGAAGGATGATGTGGCCAAAAGACCCTAATTTCATGAAAACCCTAAAAAAGTACACCTATAAATAGATAATCCCAAAAAGTACAAAGGGGTAACTCACTCTCTAATCAAATCTTTACTCTACCAAATTCCTTCTATACGCTAACTTAAGTATCGGAGGGGGTTCACCGGAAAACCCTTCCGGTCCCCGTCTGATGTTCTCTTTTGGGTGCAGGTTCACTCATTGCAAGGATTGGGTATTACTTTTTTGAAGATTCAAAGTTGTTCGACTGAACCTTATTTTCGGGTAAGAAACAAATACAAAAATGAAGAACTAGCGATAACTTTCTATAACGGTTACCCTACCGCTACCTTACTATTAACGCTACCACTAAGTGCCCAGAACCGACACAAAAACTTTCCTTTTCAAGTTTTTTGAAGATCTATAAATACTACCCCATAAATCCGATTTTCTAAGTTACCTAAGCTGTAGTTAGACACTTTAAACTTATTCCTAGGGATCTAAGGACTCTTAGGGATTGACAACCCCAAACGAGTGCCGAGTTGTTCTTAGTTTCTCTTCAAAATTCTTATATTTAGATTTCTAGCTTTAGATTAATTTAGACTAGCTTTGGATAATTTCGAATCAAGTTCTCTTCACCAAAACGCTGCGGTTCATCTTAATTTAATTATTAAGTATTTATTTTCCTTGATTTTTAATTTAATTGCATACTTTTAATTAGTTTAATTAATAATTATTATTTTCATGACGAATCGTTCTTGGGATTGTGTTGGGATTGAAACTTTGATTATGATAATTGTTTTTGGTTAGATCCAATGGGTCTAGAGCCTAGATTCGTTGCGAACCATCAATTGGGTCTTCCCAAGCGATCGTGCAGACACGAAACTCTAGAACCCAAATTTTTTATATCGTTTTATAATCTTTTAATTAATTTTCTTTTAGAATAAATAATTTCTAGATCTAATTGCTCTTAGATAAATTAATCTTAGGATTTAGATAATTAATTCTTAATTTAAATAATCCTAGATTTAAATCAATTAGTTCATAGCGTAGATAATCTTTATATTTAATTTAACTGCTTTAGTTTAATTAATTCTTAGACCTTGATTCTTAAAACTTTTCAAAAGAAACCCTTGAGTTAATTGTACTTCGTTTAAACCAATTTATTGTTTTTATGTGTTTAGATTAGGATTTTATTTTATTTCTTATTCGTGAACAACAAACACAAAAGGAACTTTTGAGCCTAGTTTTCCTTGAGAGACGATTTGGTTCAACTTACCAACCTACACGCGATCCCGTTTTCTTGCGGGCGAACTTTTAAATTCTTAACAAATCTTTATAAGTAGGTGATTCGAACTTTTTGCACCTACTTTTATTTAAAGTTTTCAATTTTAAAAAGCTCGCCCGCAAGAGTACGGGATCACTTGTAGGTGGGTAAGTTGACTCGTGTCGATCTCAAAGGAAGACTAGATTCGGAAGTTCGTTTTGTGTTTGATTTAACGAATAAGAAAATAAAAATAAAACTAATCTAAACACGCGAACAAGGGGGGGTTTTGTTTGAGAGTTGTAGGAACTAGAGATTAATTAAACTAAGAGCAATAAATTAAATCTAAAGATTATTTAAACTATGAACTAATTAATTAAATCTAGAGATTATTTAAACTAAGAATAAATTATCTAAGATCTAAGATTAATTTAACTAAGAATTAATTAATTAAAAGGCTTTTAAAATGATTTTAAGAAAACTAGGGTTCTAGAGCTTTGATTCGTCTTCACGATCGCTTGGGAAGACCCAATTGATGGTTCACAACGAATCTAGGCTCTAGAACTATTAGTTCTAGCTAACAATTATCATCAATCTCAACTTCACAATCTCAAAGAAATCACAAGAATGATTCGTCATGGAAGCAATAATTATTCTAAGAAAATTAATTAAACTAATCAAAAGCATGCAAACTAAATTAAAGAACGAAGGAATAAATACTTACTAATTAAACGCGAAAGTTGCAGCGTTCCAAGCGAAGTCTTGAATCTAAACTATCTATTCTAATCTAGAATCTAAGAATTTAAAACTAAGAAATTTAAAGAGTAACTAAAGAAATAGAAGGGCACTTGTTGGGGTTGTTAGCCCCCAAAAGGCCTCGAAACCCTAGGAATATGATAATGTATGTAAAAAAACGAAATACATAGGGTATTTATAAGTTGTGGGAAGTCTTGGGCAGTAAGAAACCCCAAAAACGCGTTTTTCTGAGGCAGTCGACCGACGCGACAGAAGGAGTTTGGGGGCATTGGTGTTGATCAGGGATTCTGTAACGGTTCCTTAATAAATCCGTTATAGAATATCAGTGTGAGCATGGCTCGGCAGCGCTCGGCAGCATCGGCAGGCAACGGTCGGCAGGGCTCGGCAGCGTCGGCAGCAACGGTCGGCAGCGTCGGCAGGCAATGGTCGGCAGGGCTCGGCAGCACACGGCAGGCAGCGGTCGGCAGGGATACTATAACGGTTTCGGAAGGAAAACTGTTATAGAAAGTCTGGCAGCTTCACATTCTTCAAATCGCGGCCCGTTTTCGTTGAAACTCTACTCGTTTGCCCATTCTTGACTACGTCCAAACCTAAATACCTCAAAATACCTAAAATAAACATAAAAGTAATTAATTGTAATTAAAATATGATAAAATAAGTTGGAGATAAGAAGATACGAAAATGTGCTCAATCTATCCAACTTTCACCGAAAACAATAATAAAAACGAACTAAAATACTAAATAAAATCAAGACAAATTTGTGCTAATCAAATACCCCACGCTTAATTGGTTTGTTCGTCCTCGAACAAATGATAAATTCGAAGTATAACAAGAAAGAAAATAAGCTCAAGCAATGAGTCGTGTTGTGCTACATAGATAGTTTTGAAAATATAGATACATGTAACGCAACTTCAAACACTCCACATTTATTACATTGTCGCTTCAAAAATAAAATCATGCATCCTCACAAAGGGTAATATATATAAGTGTACGCTCAAAAGCACTCAAGTATTTTCTGCATGGGATGTGTATACACTCAAATCATACAATTACATGCACAATAAATAAGAACGGAAAATCGATCTCTTTTCAATCGCAAATTAAGTGTGTTATCGAACTAAGAATTGAAAAAGGTCTTTTCGGGTTGTAATGTAAGGCTTTTTGGACGGGTATGGAATATATAAGTCGTGTGGCTAACTCACGATCTAACGTGATCAATAACTCACCAAACTATTCTAATCACGAAGCAATTTGCTTCACCTCGTACAAAAAATAAAAAATCTCACTAAACACTCATAATGTAGCCTTTAAATTTAGGCTATTTCTCAACTCGATACTCTAAACCGACTTGAAGCTCAAACCACTTAAATACAATTGAAACTTATAATATGCTTCTACACAACTCATGCCTTTTAAACATTAGGCTTCATAATAAAAATAAACAATAAACAATAAATACAAGCCTTTACAAGCGCGTAGGCAATTAATCAACATTATCCACCATCCTTTTATTTTTTCTTTCCCCCTTTATTATTAATTTTTCTTTGGGGTCTACTTTTTTTTTATATCTATTTTTTTATTTTTCTTTTTTTTTATTTCTCTTTTTTTTTCTTTTTCTTTTCAGATGGAGGTCCTTAATTACAAAAATATAAAAATCATAAATTCCTAATAAAATTACCAAGACACTAATAACCAATAAAAATAACGAACTCCTACCCCACGCTTTAATGGGTTGTTAGGGGTCGACTCAATCCTATTGACATGGATGAGGGGCTCATTCGCAATTTATAGTGGCTAAAAATATATGGATATGGCCGGAATAAGGGTTTTATTTGTGCCTTAACGTCATTTTCAAAGTCAACTACACACAGCGGTTTCAAAGAGATATCAAGACTGAAACTTATTCAAGCACATGCAAAGATGATAATCACTCAGGCTACTCACAGGCTTTTTGCATGAAAAGTTTTGAATTGACGCTGTTTTTAAGGTTTTGCGAAATCAATTGCGTCCAAGTACATTTTACAATATATAAATAATTTTGAAAATTCTATGCACTTATACACGCTCAAAGACAAAAACATCAAATCAGACTTAGATAACTTCGACAGGCAAGCCATACAAACACAATTCAACGCAGAAAGAGCAATCAATCACGTAAAAACAATGATAATGTTTATAATAATAATATAATAGTAATAATAATTTAAAAGGACTGGAGTGCAGTTTTGTAATATAGTTTGGGGCTGGATTGGGGTTTTTGGTAATCCGAGGGTTCAATCGAAACGATGGCTAAAGGCTGGGGGGTCAATTGTAATTTCTGGACAATGGGCTGGATTAAAAAGGGGAGCCCAGCCCTTTCCTCCTCAAACCCGTCTCCTTATTTCCTTTCTTTCCCCCAAATCAAAACTCGGCCAGCCCCTTTCTTCTTCCTCGGCCAGAAATCGGCGCAGCAAAGGAAAAATCGGCGGAGCGGCGCGGCAGTCGGTGCATGGCGCAGCACGGCAGAGCACGGCGGAGGCAGGCGAAGTGATTTCTCCTCAACCGGATTTCGGGAAATCGGCTATTAGCAGCGGCGAAGGCGTCGGCAATTGGGCGGCTCCGGCGAACGGCAACAGCGACAGCAGCGGAGCAGGCAAGGCGGCGTCGGGTGATGCTTGGCTGCAACCGGCGAGGTGGGCGACGGAGACACGGGCGGTTGTGCCCCGCTCCACTCTGTTCGAAAGTTGGGGCCGACGGTGGCCAACGGCGGCGGCGGCGCTAGTGGCCGATTGGCTTGCGGTTGATTCGGGCGGTGGTTGTGCGGAGATTGTTGGCTGCGGGTGGCGATGGTTTGCCGTGGGTTTCAGTCGGGCTTTGCCGTGGTGGGGTGGCTGTCGACGGAGGGTTTTGGTTGGTTTCGGGCTTGACTTCGGTTGTAAGGTGGCTGTGGTTGTTGTGTGGCTGAGTCGGCAGGTGGCTGCGCCTCGGCTATGGGTATTCGTCGGATTTGGCGATTCGGTGATATTGGCAGGAGCGATGGGTTCGGGGTTCGTGGCCGGGTTGGCGACGATGGGGCTCGGCGACTGGTTGGGTTTTGGGTTTCGGGTCGGTTTTGCCGTGGTGACGTTGGCTTGGGCTGCGGCTGGGCGACGATTGTTGGCGACAGCATGTCGGCGAGACGTCGAGCGGCGTACAGGTTTACGGCATGGGTTTGGTGGCGGTGGTTCGGCGTTGGAAGGCTGCCGTGGGGGTTTGTTGGGATGGTTTCGGGTCTGAGTTGCTGAGGCATCTTTAACATCAAATGGAACCGGGCAAAACCAACCCATCA
>BMAC01000071.1:1300204-1339351 GCA_014905375.1 Phtheirospermum japonicum
CAATGATAATGTTTATAATAATAATATAATAGTAATAATAATTTAAAAGGACTGGAGTGCAGTTTTGTAATATAGTTTGGGGCTGGATTGGGGGTTTTTGGTAATCCGAGGGTTCAATCGAAACGATGGCTAAAGGCTGGGGGGTCAATTGTAATTTCTGGACAATGGGCTGGATTAAAAAGGGGAGCCCAGCCCTTTCCTCCTCAAACCCGTCTCCTTATTTCCTTTCTTTCCCCCAAATCAAAACTCGGCCAGCCCCTTTCTTCTTCCTCGGCCAGAAATCGGCGCAGCAAAGGAAAAATCGGCGGAGCGGCGCGGCAGTCGGTGCATAGCGCAGCACGGCAGAGCACGGCGGAGGCAGGCGAAGTGATTTCTCCTCAACCGGATTTCGGGAAATCGGCTATTAGCAGCGGCGAAGGCGTCGGCAATTGGGCGGCTCCGGCGAACGGCAACAGCGACAGCAGCGGAGCAGGCAAGGCGGCGTCGGGTGATGCTTGGCTGCAACCGGCGAGGTGGGCGACGGAGACACGGGCGGTTGTGCCCCCGCTCCACTCTGTTCGAAAGTTGGGGCCGACGGTGGCCAACGGCGGCGGCGGCGCTAGTGGCCGATTGGCTTGCGGTTGATTCGGGCGGTGGTTGTGCGGAGATTGTTGGCTGCGGGTGGCGATGGTTTGCCGTGGGTTTCAGTCGGGCTTTGCCGTGGTGGGGTGGCTGTCGACGGAGGGTTTTGGTTGGTTTCGGGCTTGACTTCGGTTGTAAGGTGGCTGTGGTTGTTGTGTGGCTGAGTCGGCAGGTGGCTGCGCCTCGGCTATGGGTATTCGTCGGATTGGCGATTCGGTGATATTGGCAGGAGCGATGGGTTCGGGGTTCGTGGCCGGGTTGGCGACGATGGGGCTCGGCGACTGGTTGGGTTTGTGGGTTTCGGGTCGGTTTTGCCGTGGTGACGTTGGCTTGGGCTGCGGCTGGGCGACGATTGTTGGCGACAGCATGTCGGCGAGACGTCGAGCGGCGTACAGGTTTACGGCATGGGTTTGGTGGCGGTGGTTCGGCGTTGGAGGCTGCCGTGGGGGTTTGTTGGGATGGTTTCGGGTCTGAGTTGCTGAGGTTATTATTATTATTATTATTATTTATTATTACTATTATTATTAATACTATTATTATTATTATTATTATTATTACTATTATATTATTATTATTAATATTATTATTATTATAAAATCTATTTCAACCTCATATAGGATTTATGAATTGAACCAACTCGTCAAGTACAAATGCATATAAACTAAGTATTAGTTTCATAACAACTAAGTACTCAATACACATGAAGTAAGTATTAGATACACATATACTTAATACTAAATGAATAACGAATAAGAAATAAATTTACACTCATCAAGTACATATGTATATAAACTATGTATCAATAGCAAAATAACTAAGTATTCAATGCACTTTAAATAGTACCGGATGCTCAAATACGGAGTACTATATTCATAAAGACTAAAAAATAAATGATCATTCATAAAGTACATATCCATATAAACTAAGTATCAAGCGCATAATAATTAAGTACTCAGTACACAGGAACAACGTATCATTTGTAAATAAACTGAGTACTAAATGAATAATAAATAAAAAATAAATACACACTCGTACTAAATATCAATTGCATAACAACTAAATACTAAATACATAAGAAATAAGTACCATATGCACCTACATTGAGTATTAAATGCATAGCGAATAAATAAAATAAATGCCCACGAATTATAAACTAAATCAGAATTAATGAATTGAATAAATAACTGAATGAACATCAACAGTGCATGATTTCAATATATTTTGAAGCACACTAATATTAGTTTCATATCTACATAGTGCATTGTCATTTCTCTTATTACAAGTTATACCATATTATCCTCATCTATATTTATCCTTAATTTGTCCATGTTTACTTCCTAACATATGAGGTGTGAGATTAATAAATAATTATGTAGTTATACCTATTGTATGTAAAATAGTACTTAGTTGGGATAAAGAGATACAATTGATGTATTATTGCATAAAAACTGTATTTATCAAGTACTAAATGCATAACGTTAAAAAAATAAATGCAACTCTTCATATATTAGATGCATGATTCGAACTTTTCCGCACCTATTTTTATTTAAAGTTATCAATTTTAAAAAGTTCGCCCGCAAGATAACGAGATCACTTGTAGATGGGTAAGTTGACTCGTGTCGATCTAAAAGGAAAATTAGATTCAGAAGTTCGTTTTGTGTTTGATTTAACAAATAAGAAAATAAAAATAAATCTAATCTAAACACGCGGACAAGGGGGGGTTTTGTTTGAGAGTTATAGGAACTAGAGATTAATTAAACTAAAAGCAATAAATTAAATCTAAAGATTACTTAAGCTATGACCTAATTAATTAAATCTAGAGATTATTTAAACTAAGAATTAATTATCTAAAATCTAAGATTAACTTAACTATGAATTAATTAATTAAAACACTTTTAAAATGATTTTAAGAAAATTAGGGTTCTAGAGCTTCGATTCATCTCCACGACCTCTTGGGAAAACCCAATTGATGGTTCACAACGAATCTAGGCTCTAGACCCAATAGATCTAGCCTACGATCATAAACTTAATCAACATCTCAATCTCAACGCAATCAAAAGCACAATTCGTCATGGAAGCAATAATTATTAATTAAACTAATGAAAAATATGCAACTAAATTAAAAGCGAAAGAAATAATTACTTACTAATTAAACAAAGAAAGTTGAAGCATTCCATGCGAAGTCTTGAATCTAGATTATCTAAACTATCTATTCTAATCTAAAATCTAAGAATTTAGAACTAAGAAATTTAAAGAGAAACTAAGAAATCGACGGGCTCTCGTTGGGGTTGTCAGCCCCTAAGAGGCCTTAAAACCCTAGGAATATGATAATGTATGTGAAAATCCGAAATACATAGGGTATTTATAGTTGTGGGAGGTCTTGGGCAACAAGAAACCCTAAAAACGCATTTCAAAAATAAAAGCAAGTCGTAGAGTTAAAGAAATAAAAACTTCAACTCGCTTTGGAGGTCGAAAAAGCGAGTAATCGATCACTACGAACACATCAAAAATCAATCGGGGCACGGAGCGATCATCGACCTTGGGAAAATTTAAGAAGTCCGTCGCACAAATGGCAAATCCTTCGAACATCCCGAACTCCTTTACTTCATTGATATCCCCCTCAACAATTTGAAAAATATTTAAATCTATATTCGGGCATAGGGGAGGGGGTTTGGAATTCTTCTCAACTAACATGTCCACCACCTCCTTCTCAATATCGATCAAAGCATCGGGTGGCACTGTATGAGGCTCAGTAATCTCATGTCCCTCCAATAATTCTTCCACCGCTTCAAAATTAAGATTCCAAAACGGTTCGGGTGGAACGAAATGAGGTCCAATAATCTCACCCTTTTCTAAGTTGGGCATTGCAACACCTCCATTCTCATTGAGCTCAAGTAGGCTCAAACCTTCAACGTCGTGTGGGTTCTCCAATGGCAATACCTCAACATTCTCATCTAAAGCTTCATCGATTAGCACAGGGGAAGCGATTTCAACCAACTTCTCAATAACCTCTTCCTTACAAATATCTCCCAAATGATCTTCAAAGCTCGAGCTCTCAACATCCAAGGTGGGCTCAATCACATCAACAATCGGCATCTCTGGTTGACTTAGAGGTTCGTCTATCTCGTTTGACCTTTTTGCTAAAGAAGCCATTATTGGACCAAACATTGTCTCGAAATTCTCCATAGTCTTAGATAGGTCTTGATTTCACGCCTTTAAATCCTCGTCCGAATCATCTGAGATAGGTGGGGTGTATTCTCCATAGCTCGGGTAGTAGGAAACCGAGTCGGGTGAGGCATAAGGGTCGTAACTTGGATAGTTCTGAATGGCGATAACCTCCTCATGTGGTTCTTCGTAAAATATCACTTTGCATGCATTCATCAAATATCCTTGTGCCCCACAACGGTTACATACTTCATTGGGTAAATAGAATGCCCACATGAACCGATCGTATACTTCCTCCCACATTTACAAGGAATCAGGCTCTAATTTTCCCAACCATTTCTTTGCCCGATCCTTTAGTGTAAAAGGGAAAAGTCGCATCCTTACTTGATCTCTAGTAAGCCCGAGAAGAGGGGAACTCTGGGTGATGTCCTCGTACTTTTGGATGAATTTTAGCGGACCCTCGCTCCGAAGCCCATGAAAAATCGGGAGGTACTTTTGGTCGTACTCGTCAGGATAGTAATTTCGCATTGCGGTGCTTAATGGAATGGCCGGTCAAAAGACATGCCAATCGGATGTTATATCGTACTCAGACATTCTCCCTTAAATTTTTTTTATTATTATTATTTTTATTTTTTTTTGGGTCGTTGAACCTAGGTTTCGAGAGATGTACCTTGCATACACAACACTCAACGCACAATATTAAACGTATCAGCGTAAAATAACAAAAAGAAAAAATCACAAATAAAATACTAAAGATAAACGAAAAAATTAAAACACAAATAAAGGTCACGGGGAGAAAACACAAAAATCACAACCTTTAGCCTTCCCCGGCAACGGCGCCAAAATTTTGATTCGAACTTTTCCGCACCTATTTTTTTTTAAAGTTGTCAATTTTAAAAAGTTCGCCCGCAAGAGAACGGGATCACTTGTAGATGGGTAAGTTGACTTGTGTCGATCTCAAAGGAAAGCTAGATTCGGAAGTTCGTTTTGTATTTGATTTAACGAATAAGATAATAAGAATAAAACTAATCTAAACACACGGACAAGGGGGGGTTTTGTTTGAGAGTTATAGGAACTAGAGATTAATTAAACTAAAAGCAATAAATTAAATCTAAAGATTACTTAAGCTATGACCTAATTAATTAAATCTAGAGATTATTTAAAATAAGAATTAATTATCTAAGATCTAAGATAAATTTAACTATGAATTAATTAATTAAAAGACTTCTGAATACTACGACTGGGCTTTTATGAAAAAAAGATATTCCAGAATAAGCAGATCATTGAGGGGGTGGCGAACCAGGACGCATTCCCGCTCTCTCTTCCCCAGCCTCGGAGAGATGCAGTCGGTGCCCGCTAAGGTGGTGACACGTGTCCGTTTAGGATTTTGAAAGAAAACTATAAATAGTCTAGGGTTCTAGAGTTTCGATTCGTCTCCACGACCTCTTGGGAAAACCCAATTGATGGTTCACAACGAATTAGGCTCTAGACCCATTAGATCTAGCCTACGATCATAAACTTAATCAACATCTCAATCTCAAAGCAATCAAAAGCACAATTCGTCATGGAAGCAATAATTATTAATTAAACTAATGAAAAACATGCAACTAAATTAAAAGCGAAAGAAATAATTACTTACTAAAGCGTTCCATGCGAAGCCTTGAATCTAGATTATCTAAACTATCTATTCTAATCTAAAATCTAAGAATTTAGAACTAAGAAATTTAAAGAGAAACTAAGAAATCGACGGGCTCTCGTTGGGTTTGTCAGCCCCTAAGAGGCCTTAAAACCCTAGGAATATGATAATGTATGTAAAAATCTGAAATACATAGGGTATTTATAGTTGTGGGAAGTCTTGGGCAGCAAGAAACCCTAAAAACGGGTTTCTGGGCTGCTAACTGTAAGGTAACGGTAATAACTGTTATAGTAGCTACCGCTAAAGCTACCGTTAATGCCTCTGTCCAGTCTTAACGGTAGCGTTAACGATAAGGTAGCGGTCAGAGTAGCCGTTATTGATAGCTCCCGCTAGTTCATCAATTTTGCACTGCTTCTCTTCGATGATACTATAACGGTTCCAGTAGAATAATCGTTATAGAAAACTGGCAGCTTCAAATTCTTGCTACTTCTTTGCCGAAAAGCTCGATCTTTGCCTCTCGAGAACTCTTCCGGTTACTTAGCTTTAAAGTGAAAAACCACAAATAATCACTTATTTGCATCAATCTAGATCAAAAGGCGGTAAAATAAGCTAGAAGTACAAATATACGAAATTGAACTTAATCTATCCAACTTATACCAAAAATAATAAGAAAAATAAACTAAAATACTACTAAGATATATACGTGTTAATCAATGCTTATAAACGTAAGTATCATATGCATATAAACTAAGTATTAGATGCAAATACACTAAGTACTTAAATACATAAAGAATAAAAGATAAACTCACTCTTCAAGTGCTGGATGAATATAAATTAAGTAACAGATGCATAACAGCTAAGTACTCAATACACACGAACTAAGTACCAAATATACATACACTGAGTACTAAAACAAATAATGATTAAAAATAAATACACACTCATTATGCACATTGAATAAATAAAAAATGCATAGAAACTAAGTATCATATGTACAATAACTAAGTATCATATGCATAACAACTAAGTACCATCATATGGATAATAATTAAGTACCAAATACACATACACTAAGTATTAAATGCATAACGAATAAAAGACAGTACTTAGGTTCAATACAAAAAGAACTTAGTGCGGACAATAAACGTTATATTATGTAGTATGTTTGTGGTACTTAATCAAAATACAAGAAAAACTTGATTGGAGTAAAAATAGTACTTAGGTTCAATACAAAAAAGTACTTAGTGCAAACAATAAACGTTATATTGTTCAGTATGCTTGTGTTACTTGGTCGAAATACAAGAGGTACTTGATTGGAGTAACAATAGTCACTATAGGAAATCACATTTTTAATGAAGATTTCCTTTTAACGCATAAAAGTCTTTCATAATACGATAATCAATAGTGACGAATTTTATTTTTGTCATTGAAAAATATATTTTCACGACAACATTTAATTTTATCATTATTTATCTAGATTTTTATGAGTGTGCATTTATTTTTTATTCGTTATACATTTAGTACTCAGTGTAAGTACATCTGGTACTTAATTTATGTGAATATAGTACTTAGTTGTTATGAATCTATCACTAAGTTTATATGCATCAAATACTTTGCGAGTGCATTTACTTTTTATTTGTTATACATTTAGTACTTACTGTATGTGCATCTAGTACTTAATTTGCGTGTATTAAATACTTAGTTATTATACATCTGATACTTAGTTTATATGCATCAAATACTTGAAGAGTGTACATTTATTTTTCATTCGATATGCATTTAGTACTTGGTGTGTGTGCATATGGTACTTTGTTCGCGTGTATTTAGTACTTTAGTTATTATGCATCTGATTAGTCTATATCCATCCAATACTTGGTGAGTGTGCATTTACTTTTTATTTGTTGCATTTAGTACTCAGTGTATTTGCACCTGGTACTTTGTTCGAATGTATTTGATACTTAGTTTTTATGCACTTGGTACTTATACTTGGCGAGTGTGCTTTTATTTTTTATTCTTTGTACATACATAATATGCGTGTATTTAATACTTAGTTGTTATAAATCTAGTACTAAGTTTATATGTTTCAAATACTTTGCGGGTGCATATATTCTTTGTTTGTTATGCATTTAGTACTCGGTGTATATGCATCTAGTACTTAATTTTCGTGTATTAAATACTTAATTGTTATGCATCTAATACTTAATTTATATGCATAAAATACTTGGCGAATGTGCATTTATTTTTCATTCGTTATGCATTTAGTACTTAGTGTATGTGCATGTGGTACTTTGTTCGCCTGTATTTAGTACTTTAGTTATTATGCATCTAATACTTAGTTTATATCCATCCAATACTTGGTGAGTGTGCATTTATTTTTTATTTGTTATGCATTTAGTACTCAATGTATGTGCACCTGATACTTTGTCCGCATGTATTTGGTACTTAGTTGTTATGCATCTGGTACTTATACTTGGTGGGTGTGCATTTATTTTTTATTCACTATGCATTTGGTACTCGACGTATGTACACCTGGTACTTAAGTCGTGTGTATTTAGTACTTGGTTGTTATTGCATCAGATACTTAGTTTATATACACCCAATACTTGTCAAGTATTATGCGTCCATATTTTTCACATAAATAATAGTCACGTGTAAATAAATTAAGTACATAAATTCTCTCAAACTAATCCAACATATTCAAAATACCCCTTAAGCTAAATTCGTGTGTATGTAGTACCTAGTGCATATATACATAGTATTTAACGAGCGTGCACATAATACTTATAAGTGAGGTATATAGTAATTAATGATCATAAATGTAGTACTTAGTAAGTATGCATGCTTAGTCATCTTTCACATATCACTTAGTAAAAGTGCACAATTACTTAATAATTATGCACACAATACTTACATAGTATTTAGTAAGTAAGTACGAATAATTTTTTTTTAAAAATTTCACGTTAACATTTTGAAACATCATTAGATACTTTTTCTTAACGTAGAACACTTTGTAAACATACTATAACTATTACATGTAATATTAGACAAAAAATTCTTCTTTTGAAGATATTTTTAATATTTATATTAATCTAACAATTTTTAAATTTTCTTTATTAATATATTAGTATTATACTATAAATAATATGGGCAGCACTCTTGTCAGGCTGGAATAACGGCTCATCCGTTAGACCAGATTTTCATACCAATACATCATAGTACAAAAGTCAATACATTATAGTAAAAACCAATACACCACAATACAATACATCACAATATAAAAACCAATACATCATATCACGGGTCAGAAATGTATAAAAAATCAATACTTTCGAGTACAAAAACCAATATATAATAGTACAAAACCAATACATTATAGTATCGGGTCAGATGGCCTAGCGGGTCATGACCCGTCAATCTGGCGTAACACAAGTGTTTGCCAAATAATAAAGTAAGAATTATAAAGATATTAAAAAGATTATAAATGTATCATTAATCTATATTAATCCATAATCTAACAACATGGAAATGATAAATATTTTTTTATACAATCTGAATTTAAACACTAGTTCACATAAATATATAAAAATTACTATTAAGCAATTATTTTAATTTATAATATAATTATAAATTTATTAATATTAAGTACTCTAAACACAAGTACAATTAGAGTTTATACACAATATTGTCAAAATAAGCCGTGTTTTAGACTTCCAAATAATTCATTTATATTCGAACTTTATCTGCACGTCTTTGAATCCACAATTAATAAATATTTTAAATATATTCGTACGAATTAAATACCAATATTTTCATATCCCATATATATATAATATAATTAATTACTTGGTTTGTATATGTCAAATACTTAATAAGAAAATAAGTAATACTTAGCCATAAAATACAATGATAAAACTAAGAATGTTAAAAAATAAATTTTAATTTATTTCAATATAGATAATTTTTTTGAGAACGAAGCATGCAACACTTTCGTTGACCAAAGGCTTTTTGTTGTTCATCAATATTAAGGGCAAATTTGAAATATTTATGTGTTATGAAGTTGACTTTATAATTTTAATAAAAGAAGGGAGTGCAGAGTTTGTTTTTTTAAGGCAGTGACTAAATCATAAATTGATATAGAAAAAACGCATTTTTCTCCAATTTACCGTTTATTGAATTTCCCCAAATTATTTCTTTATTTACTTTAAATTGTTTTGTTTGAACTATAGGGTGCTGTGATGCTATTTGCTATATTATAGGTTTAATTAAAAATAAATAAACAAAAGAGACAAATCAAGAAAATGGCCCACCTACATTTCCACTCACATATCTCACTTGCCAGATATTTTAAATCCTTAGCCATGCACCCACTCCCCACCCTCTATTGACTACAATTTTTTTATTTAGTAGAATAAAATCCATTTTAAAAATTCGACCATTCAATATATAATACACTTTTATAAAGTGATTATTGATTATTTAAACGCAAACGCGTTATAAAAGTATATCATGACTTCATATAAGAAAGTACACACTGAAGTGCGTCCATTAGTGTAGGGAAAAACAAGTAGGATAGAGTTTAATCAAATAAATATATTTAAAAAAAAAAAATTAAGCACCAGGCATGCAAACATGACTTGGCAAACCATGCATGTACAATAGACTTTGAGTCTTTGACCAACTGAAAAGATTGGAACTTGAGCCCAAACTCAGGTACCAGTCTACTAATCTACTACGTAAGGCCAAACTTATGACAAACTTATGACACTATTGGCTTTTTTCCACCTCTTTTGTACCATTTATTGATAAAGATAAGTTTGCACATGTGAAGTAAAGAAAGAAAAAGAAAACCACCGCAACTGGGCCAAAAAACTTTAAAAAAATAAAATAAAATAAAGAACAATCATCATCACAGCATCCAAACATACAAGGGCCAGAGTGAAAAATAAAAGAATCTTTCAAAGGGCTCAACTCTTATATATGTACCAGACACACATACACACCCCTCTCCACTACATATACATGATAATCTCAAGAAAGCTACTTTTTGCAATGCTCTTTCATTTCATCATGATCATAAATTTCCCAGCAAAAACAAAAAGACAAAAGACAGAGATAATGAAAAGAACCTCCACTACTTAGCCAAAAAAACGCCAGAAGCCAATATCCTCTCAGCTTATTGCTTCCTCAATTGTCTTCTAACTTCTAACTTCTAATTTCCTCGTCACTTGAAAAAACACTGATTAACTTTACGGATCAGCTCTATATAAACTCCATTTGCAAGCAACTTTATGGATCAGCTCTTCCAAGTTATCGTCGAGAGTGTACGTATATTCCGTTCAAGAGTTACGGCATTTTGCTTTTCAAGCCATATTTCTACCCAACTTGTGGGTTCTGCTTGCTCCACACAGTGTGGCCGGCAGATTGTTCCCTCGTCAACGGTCAGAATAATCTTCATTTCTTCTCAGGCTGCCATGCATGTAAATTGTCATTTCCTGATTCAAGAAATCAAAAATTCGACTCACAAATCTACAATCCCTTTTAATTACCAAAATTACCCTTGAATTTAAGCTCAATTACTCCAAAAAAAAAAAAACTCATGCTATCTTTCAAATTTACAAATACCCACCTGATATTTATTTCTATTTTAAGATTTATACCCTCAGCAGAGGGGGATTTCGAAATTTTATAATTTTTTTGTTTGTTTGCTTGTAATTATGTCAAAATATAAAAACAGATGCATTAAATGCTAACCTGCATGTTGCTTCTGCTCCGCAGACTTCACCTGGACAGCAGCCGGAACAGGATGAACATAAGAAAAACCAGCAGGCAAGAGGGTCCCACCCGTCGGTCCGCCAAATTGAGCGGCGTGCATAATGCCCTGAGAAGATAATCCGCCACCTTTCACGTTACTAGTAGCCGCAGCAAATGCCTTTGCTGGATCATTCGTGCTCGTGCAGTTCAGCTGTCCGGGCTGCTGGTGTTGGTCGGGCCTTCTCCGCTGCATGTAAAATCCATTCGGGCCGGAGGTGATCGAGCTCGTACTAGTCGAGTGAGGAGATTGAACCTGTGAATACGGGTTCGAGAAGAATAACTGCGGTTGCATTTGAGTTTTCACTGCATTAGGGTTTCCCAAAATCGACGGTGAGTTTTTCGGATGTTGGGCCGGAAATATTGGGGCTTGACCCGTTTTAGTGTTTGTAGAATTAGAACTGGTTGTTCTCGAGCTCCCTTTGGAAACCGAGGAGTTTGTTGGGGACATAGGCGCTTGCCCTTGCGAATTTGTTGTCGTCGTTGGTTTTGGATTTGCTCCAAACGATATTTGATTGTGTGATTGCGTTGCGGGACGAGAATTATGGTTCTTGAGAGCCGTTGATGAGGCTAGAGATGATGGGGCTTGAGAAATTGGCGTCCGCGAAGTATTTTTCCATTGGTGAGATTGAGATGGGCTGATGTTGCTCTGGGCAAGATTTTGCGGCAAGTTATTCTTCAAGTGCTCAGAAAATACGGGCCCATTACTAGTCACTTGCGTTTTACTCCGATTAACCGCCATTTGCTGCTGTTGCTTAATCTGCTGTTGGAGTTGACCTTGAATATGATGGTTAACATTCGATACATTCGTAGCACCGCTGGCATTATTCATAACGGGCTGAGAAGTTCGGGCCACAACATTTGGAGCCCGGCCCAAACTTTCAACTACAGGCGGGTCTGCCAACTCCGATCTCGAAAACGCGATCGATTGTTGTCCGAAGCCATTTTGAGCTTTTGCGGACGAATGTTTTCGTTCGGCGTCGGTTGTCGATGAGGCACCGGCTCCGGATCTATCATCCTCGGATATTCTGAAATTATTATTATTATTATTATTATTATTATTATTATTATTATTATTATTATTATTATTATTATTATTATTATTGTGTGCAGCCTGAGCAGCGGCAGCTGCTGCAGCCATCATGTTCTGGATGTTCTGTCTGGTAGCTTCCGGAAAGTTCTGGAAGATGGCGTGATTCTGAGCCATTGATGCTACGTCGATACCCGGACCATTGATCGTACCGAACGACATCGCAAACTGCTGCGGCTGCTGAGCTCTCTTCTCACCTTGATTACTACTCTGAGTCATCATGGCGAAATTATGAGGGTGGATAGGCATTGCGAAATTTGGTCCGTACATATTCACGGGGGCCCGAGACCCCCTGCTGCTATCGGTCGTCGTAGTCGGGCTGTCTTCACGGCCCAGTCGTGACGGGTGCCCGTGTTGATTATTATTTGACGGTAGTGATTGCTGGGACGACTGCTGAGATTTTTGGGTCGGGTTATTTGTACTTCCGGGCCCACCGCTGCTTTGGGGCCTCGGTTGTTGTTGGCCCGGTAAATTCTTTTGGGACGGTTGAGTTGGCGGTTGTGATTGCTGGTGGTGTTGAATATGTGACGGATGAATCATCTGGGACGGATAGAAGGAGCCGTTGAAGAAAGGCGGTGCTTGGGCCGGCGGGCCCCGGTAATTCGGTGGGGGCCCGACGGACGGCATAGGGAAAGGGTAACCGTTATTCTGCAAGATTGCTAGATATTGTGTTTCGTTGGCGGACATAGGAGGGTAGTTGAAGCTCATTACCGTGGCAGCTGCTCCGGAGGACGAAGAGGGGTTTGATGAGGCTGAGCTGCCGGTGGTCGAGGGTGGTTTTGTGGAGTTTGCCCTAGCCGAGGCGGCAGCGGCCACCGCCGCTTGTTGCTGGTAAGGGAAGATAAATGCGGGGCCCTATTTTTAGACATAAAAGAGACAAATAAGCATTTAACCATTTTTTTGCAAATCGGGAGTAATTTATTATAACAGAAGCGAAACGTAGTTGAGAATAAAAAAAATGTTTTTTACTTGTTAGTATAAGTAATAAAAAAATCGAGACGAAATGAAATTAAAATTAGATAGCAAAGAAACATACCAATAAATTACTTGGTGCAACAATGGGCAATGCTTGCTGGATTGGAATTTGCTGCTTTCTAGCTGAATCCGAAGAACTCACGTTTTGAGAGCTTTTATCCCTCACACCATGGTTAGGATTGCTAGCAACACTGCGTCCCTTATTCTGCACATTATTACTATTAAGACCTTTGCCAGCCACATTTCCGCCCGGGTCCGTGGGCATAACAATAGGATTGCAAGGCTTCGACCCAAATAAAGATGCGGGGCCCGCAGTCGCTTGCCAGAACGGGTTCATCTTCATTAACTGCTGCATGCAGTGTATATTCCTGGCGATGTAGGAGTGTGTAGCGCATCTTTTTGGCCGGGGTTGAGTAAACAGCGGCTGCAATGAGAAAATAATTAAATAATACCAAAATTATTATAAGTGAGGAGCAAAAAACTAAGAGAAATATACCTGCATAGGAGGTGTGACAGTGGAGCCGTCAATCGAGACGACTCCTTGCAACGGTGGTGCCATGTATCTGCTGACGAAAAAATCGGCAAAACCAAAATTATAAAAATATATAATATATTAAGTTCCATTAAAATGAGCATTGAAACAAAATATACCCCATGGGAGAAAGCCCGCCGGGCCAACCAGCCATAGGCGAAGGCAAAGCCGACGAACTTTTTGGTTGCCCTAAAAAAAAGGGAGAAAAAAATTATTAAATAACTCAAAATTTTAAAGACCCGCAAACAAAAAATAAGAAATCCAATAAAAATAAAGACACCATCAAGAAAATAATTAAACACAAATTAAATTACCAGGTGTCTCTTCTTTGTTTGCCTCAATCGGCATATCTTGTTGCTGTTGCAATTTATTTTCATTTCTTTCAGCCTTTCCAAAATCGAATAGTAAATCAATATTCCTCACATTATTATCAATTTTCTTCTTTGCTTCAGTTTCATCACTTTCCTCTTTACTTTTGCTTTCCTCAGCTGCCAAATTTGACCTATGCCCTTTCCCACTCTTAACCTCCTCATTTTCTTTATCTTTTGACACCACCAGTTTCGACTCCTGCAAGAACTCAAGAGTAAGAACATCAGACATATTGGCCACTCTGAAGACAAGAATGTGTCAAAAAGATTCTTTAAAAATAAAAAACAATAATCTACATACTGCATCAACAACGGTTGATAGAATCGACCTCTGACCAAACGGTGCAGCCTTTTCCGGGGAGGATCGTGCCTCATGCGGGGGCGGAGCCTGAAATAAATTGGGTCAAGAAATTAAATTCCAACAAAGAGTTCTAATAACATAATTACATAAAAAAAAAATTAAAGAAAAAAAAAAAGGATCTTGTAAAATCTTATTACTCTCACCATCAAATCTATTTCAAACTTCTGTTCCCTCTGAAATTCCACTTCAGACACATTTGACTTTCTGAATTGCAAAAAAAGAAGAAGAAAAAGATTAGGCCAAATTTACCATAACTTACCAAAACCCCACATGAATTCAATTTTCACTGCACAAATGGAATCTTTTTCACACTCACGCTTTAATCTTCGTAACCGATGAAAAAGCTGTCGCTGTCGAACCAGAATCATTGCGGAGTTTATCTTCATTTTTCACCACACAAGATTCTTTCTCTTCCATACCTTCCTTTGTAACCAAATCTCTGCTTTCTATTATTTCTTCAGCAACGGCCGGCTGCTCTTGTGAATTGACCAAATTGCCCCTCACTCCAAACCCGTTTTCACCTGTGGATCCTGAGATTTTCTCGGGACTCGGAGGTGAGATCACACCCTCCGGCACCTGATCCATCTCTACTACCTTGTCAGAATTCGGGTCGGACCGAGCACCGTGGCCCGAATTCTCCTCCACTTGCCTTGGCCTCTTTCCCTTAGAGGCTGTAAAAAAAAAAAGAGATTTTTGATTTATTGGTCGGGCTGAGAATTTTTTTTTATCAAGAACTCACACAATACTTACCGACAGTTTGGGTCGGGCCGGAATTAGAGATCGGAGGAGATTTTGCGTCGCCGTTCGATCTGCTAGATTCTTTAGAATCCTCTTTTCTCGAGGACGGGCCCTGTGATTGAGTCATCAAACCATATAAAACCTCTGCAATCTCGATCTCTAACTCCTCACGATTTGACGAATTTTGCTTCGATGGTGCTGATTTCGGTGGTTTTAGATTCGGCCCGGTATTGCTTCCATTAGTCTTCTGCCAAAATACAGTCTCAATAAGACACCACGAAATTGATAATCGGATTAAAAATAAAAATAAATTAAAATGAAGGTTTTTAAAAACTAACGAGTTTCTTTTTAAAGAAAGAGTTGGAAGAAGAAGAAGGAGGAGACACTGGAGCCGCCGGCGACGGCGTTGACGTTGAAACGGCGCCGCTTTGTCTCGTCGGAGAACTCGATGCTTGCCGGAAAATCTGCTCAGCTCCTCCGCCGCCAGAGCCGGCGCAAACATTGATATTATTGCTGCTGCTCGAATTCCGATCATGCGACCTTTTAGTACTTGCTGAGAAATATATTTAAAAAAAAATGAAATCTTGGACAAAAAAAGGGATTTTGATTTTTGAGTTTTTATTGATTAAAAATTACCAGAGCGAGCTTTTCTTGGAACAGAAGAACTGAGGATTTCATCACCGGGTTTCCAAACAGGGCTTGCTCTGAGAATCTTCGAAGAAGATGAAGAAGAAGAAAAAACAGGTGGAAAGCTTTTTCTATGTTGGCTATGGTGGTGGCTGGAAACGGAGCCTGACGGCGGCGGAAACAATCTGCCGGCTGAGGCGGTCGTTGCTATGATTTCTTCATTTTCATCATCGTCGTCATTAAAACTCTCTTCCGAAGTTTCATCATCTGCTCTTCTCCTTCTACTCCTACTGTGTCTCTCTCTTAAATCTCTATCTCTGGAATCTCTTTCCCTCTCTCTTAAATCTCGATCTTTCTTCACTCTGTCCCTTAACCTTACAGATTCCTGCAACTCAACTCTGCCATCTTCATCTGCAAAAATAAAAAATAAATAAATAAAAGGAAAAGGTCAAGTCTTTTAACAAAAATTATATATATGAAAAAAGAGGGGGAAAACAGATCTGAGATTGAATGGATATAAATAGATTGTCTGCATATATACCTGGAGAGTCTCTGAGACTGTTTGTTCTGTGCCTCCTTCTCTTGAAGCCATTAGAGCCCAAAATACTAGCTCTTCTGGTTTCTCTATTTCTTTCCATTTATCTGACTTTTGTATTTTGTCAGAAATTCGAGCTTGAAACAGATGAAGATAATCTTTATATCTCATCAGATTTCATTGCACTGCTTAATTCACGCAGAAATGAAATGAATATCAACCAGAAAAAGAAAGAGTCTTTCTGTAAAGATCTTTTTTTATATATCTCGAATGGATTTTGGGTCTCTCTCTCCCCCTCTCCCTGTATCTTTCTCTTTCAGCTTTTCTAGCTGTTCTCTTTCTCTCTATCATCTGTTGGGAGCTATTTCACAGTCTAGAAAAAGCCCCCGTGTAAACCTCAGATGCGATTGCTTTGTCACACGAATCAATCTCGGCCCTCCAATCTCAAGCTCATCCAACGGCTGAGATCCCCTGTTGCCAACGTGGCAGTATTCTTGGCCGTCTGTAGTTTTACCGAAAACGTGTCGGTTTTCCTTCCTCGTCAAGCTTTTGTTACTTTGAAAGGCAAAATTAGGAAAGAAAAAAAAAAGTCATTTTTGTTAATTTCTTAAGTTGGAGCGGATGGGGTTGAAAATTATTTAATTGTTGAATGTATTTCCTTCTTTTTTTTATTCTTCATATGGTTAGAAGTATATTACATTTTAATAATTGTCATAATGCGCCTTTATATTGAGTAAGTAACACTAAAGTTCAATTTAGAGTTTGATTTTAGTATAGAAATTGTTAAATCTTATTTAATAGGCAGCATAAATAGTATTTTTATTAAGTTAATCATCGAATAAATGGAGTGCATGTTTAGGGTATTAGATTTTCTTTATGTTTATGGGTAATAATAGTGTTGACCATCACATATTACCGGCAACCAAAGATAAATTATATGAGTTGTATATAAGTTAACATAATTGATGACGTGTGTCTTTTAATGTCTCAATGTAATATTTATCCACCAGTTATAGGTTATATTAACATAAAGAAAGAAATGACTCAATCTTTTACTATTCATACTAAAAATGCTCATTAATGCACCTACAAACTTAAATTAAAAATCATAAAAGAAAAACAAATGTTCAACCTAGGATATACTCTCTCCGTTATATATAAATGTTGTTTTACGGACTAAAATTTGTTATAAATTAATTATAATTTTAGAATATTCTACCAATTTATTTCAATTATATTCCTACTTAATTAAAGAAATAAAAAGAATTTATGGTAATTAAATAATTATGAAAAAAATGAAAGATTAATTAATTAAGAATTTATGGTAATTAAATAATTATTCACCGTTTGTAGCCGGTCGCCTCCGTGAGCCTGGGTAGAAAGAGCATGGTCCTATTTTTTATACTAGTATAGATTTTTGATAATATGTAAAAGCAGCATGTCGATCACAAGGAATCTAGTTGACAGCATAAAAATCAATCTGCCCCTGGTCAAATTTCAGTTTATTACTATGTTCTCTAATATTTTTTGGGGAAACATCTTAAAACTATATCACCAAGGGAAAAATAAGTAGTATTAAAAACATTAGTAGTATAGAATTAAAGTGAAACAAATCCAGGTTCAATAATTATGGTGGGGCCCAATGACTGGAGAGCTTAGTAGGGAGCTAGTAGTCACTTTTTCGCAATAAGAGACACGTGGGACCTACTATCAACGGCTCAGATTAAGTAGGCGGATTGGTGGGCAAAATATAAGCCGTTGAATGGAAGATGACGTGGCATTATGGGATTAAAAAAGTCCAAGCTGGCAGCTCTGAGCAGACAGGTTTTGGTGGGGGCGTGGAGAAATGGGATTGATTTGGGCCGTTGGATTCCTTTTGATCTCCACGGTGAAGAAGTGGGATGAGGATTAGAGGCTGGAGTCACGGTCACGGAGCCACCGATAGGTTCCTAGGCCCCACATTCAGTTTTATCTATTTTTAAATGGTGCATCGCCAGGAAAAGGTTTTGAGAATTAATTGTTTATTTATTTCCCGCCTAATCGTTCGAGTTGAGGTGGTGACGTGGAGTGGGACCTGGAGCGACCTTCTCTCGGTGAGTCCGTGGTTACCAAAGGTCCAAAACTACCATAATTTTGGGATAATTAAACAGAAATCGTGAAGTTTCAAAATGGTGGGTCTCCACTGGTTATATATTATTAGAAAGTTGTTTTTTCTCAATTATTATATTTTCTATTTTTAAAAGTGAGTATGATATTTCATTATCAGCACGTTCACTAAAATGTCAAATTATAAAAAAGATATAAAAAATTACTTTTTTTTGTCTAAATTGATGATATGATATGTTTAATTATTTTTTTATCAATTTATATTTATTTTTAAAATATTAAATGATAATAATGACATATTTTGCCTATTTTATCTCAAATTTTTTTATATATTTTGTTTTCTTATCTTTTTTTTTTTCTTCGTGAATACAAGTTGTGGCAAAAAAAAATGTTTTAAAAAACTAAGGCCGAATGGTGGTTGTTGTCGGGCAGAGAAGTGGACGCGGTGCAGTGGTTGCGGAATTCCCAGCGATTGAGGTATCGAAATTCGTAGTAGTGTTAGATATATGGGGTCAACGTGTCATATATATAAATTAGATATTAATTAATTAGTTTTAATATTTAATGAATGGTTTATATAATTAATTGATTTAATAGATAAATTTTTATAAAAAAAATATTATTGGTCAGTTAAAGAGTTGGTTTTTCATCCAACTACGCGCGTTGATAAATAGTGTGGTTTTATTTATTCTGCTGTGAGTGCTTTTAGCAGACACACACACAGTGTGTGTGTGTGTGGTTCTCTCTCTGCGATAAAGAAAATTAGTTTTCATTACATATCAACTCGCGAAAATTATAAACTGGTATTAAGAACGGCCAAATAATATATATATATATATATATATATATATATATATATATATATATATATATATGGTTCTTTCTCTGCATAAAGAATATTAGTTTTCATTATCTATTAAACTCACGAGAAGTATAGACAAGGATTAAGGACGGCCAGGAGAGAGAAATTAGATATATTCCATCATTTCAACAATCAGATCGAGCAAAACAGGGAAGGACATGGCCTACTCACGGTATGTTATTATTGTATAATTAATTTGAAGAATCATGAAATTCAAGATCCTGTTACTCATTTATGTTTTATGATGATTAAGTATGAAAATGATTAGCATATGGTATCAGAGCCAGATTTACGAACTCAAGATTTTACGATTTATGTATGCAAATTTGAGTATTATGTTTCCACTTCAATTTTTATATTTTGCGTATGGTGATATTAGTTAAGATTTTTTTATATATCCGCTGCAATATATGATGTTCACCATGTTTATGGGTTTTGATATCTGTTATATATCCACTACAATATATGTTTATGAATTTTGATATCTGCTCACAATAATCGGTGCTCAAATTGCGTTGGGTGATATATGCTCTCTGGTTTCTCAATTTATTTAGTCACTAAAGTGACTTAACTGTAAAGTTATCTAATTATGTAATATTGATTGTTTAATTTGACTTATATATTATGAATAATTGTTAGTCACTAAATGGTCAAATCAGAAAGTTTATTATAAATGTCAAATTAAATAGAAAATCAGTTACCCATAATTATGTGATGCTATAATCGAAATGACATCATGATATAATATTTGATATATTGACGTTCATTGGTTATAGAATTTTTAAGGATCCACTCAAAGGCAGATCAATTATTTTATGATCAAGAACATTATTGTGGTTAATTGAAATATTTTATGAGATGTGTTAGCATACTCAAAGATGGCGAGTATATTTAGTTAAAACATCTTTAATACCAATTATTTAAAAAAATTATGCTTTAGCATCAATTACTTTTAATGTAGTATATTGTTAGATCGCCCAAAGGAGGACTTCAATGTACATTTATTGTCTCTATTCTTGAATCCCAATTATGTAATCTCAAAGCGTTAATGCACCAATCAACTCTTCTAATTGAAGTATCTATTCATGCTTCTCTTCTTTCGCATGCTTCATCTATTCCTATATTTAACGGGCTTAACTATTCCGAATGGTACGAGCAAATTCAATTTTACCTTGGTGTTTTGCACCTTGACTTAGCACTTCAAGTTGAAAAGCTTGCTGCTATTACTGATACTAGCAGCGATACTGAAATATTTGTCTATAATGCTTGGGAAAGATCGAACAGACTAAGCCTTATGCTTATGCGAATGAGTATAGTAAGCAACATCAACTCCACTCTCCCTCAAACTAAAAATGCTAAGGAATTCATGAAACCAGTGGGAGAACGCTCCAAAACAGCTGATAAGTCTCTTGCTGGGACATTAATAGTTATTTTAACTACTATGAAGTTTGATGGTTCTCGTAGCATGCATGAGCACGTCATTGAAACGAATATTGTAGCAAGACTTAAGTCCTTAGGGATGACTGTGGATGATAAGTTCCTCGTGTAGTTTATTTTGAATTCACTTCCTTTTGAGTATGGTCCCTTCCATATGAACTATAACACCATGAAAGACAAAGGGAATGCAAATGAACTTCACAGTATGTTAGTTCATAAGGAAACACGGATTAAGAATCAGGAAGCTCATTCCGTTCATCTCGTTACCAATCATGGAGCTGGTAAAAAAGTCGGAAGAAAGAAAGGAAAGGGCAAGCATGGACCATTGAAAGTGAATGAGTCATCTGTCCAAATCCAGTAAAAAAACACAATGATCTCAAGTGTCACTTATGCGGGAAAGCCGAACACTTCCAAAGAGATTGCCTCAAGCGAAGGGCATGGTTCGAAAAGAAAGTTATGTTTAAAGATTTCATACGTTTCGAATTAAATTTAGTTGAAGTTCCTCATAATACCTGGTGGCTTGATTTTGGCTGCACCACTCATGTTTCAAATATAATGCAGGGATTCTTTACGACCCGAATCACAAATCCAAACAAAAAGTATGTGTACATGGAAAATCGAGTCAAATCTCCAGTTGAAGCTATTAGAACTTATTGTCTTATTTTAGATTCCGGACACCATTTAGATTTGTTTCAAACTCTTTATGTACCTTACATTTCTCGTAATTTGGTTTCTCTTTTAAAACTTGATTCTGCTGGATATTGCTTTAAATTTGAGAATGGATACTTTAGTTTGTTTAAATGAAATCTTTTTATTGGTTCTGGTGTCCTCAATGATGGTCTTTATAAACTTAAGCTCGATAATAATTTTGCTGAGACTCTTCTAACCCTGCATCATAATGTTGGAACTAAATGTCGTTTAGTGAATGAAAGTTCTGCTTTCTCGTGGCATAAACATTTGGGGCATATTACCAAAGAAAGAATGAAAATATTGGTAAAGAACCAAATCCTTCCAATTTAGATTTTACCGATCTTGACATTTGTGTGGATTGTATTAAAGGAAAACAAATAAAACACATAAATAAGGAAGCCACTAGAAGTACACAACTTCTTGAAATAATACACACCGATATATGCGGGCCTTTTGATGTTTCCACTTTTAGAAAAGAAAGATATTTTATCAATTTTATCGATGATTCTTCACGTAATGGTTATATCTATCTATTAAATGAGAAGTCTCAATCGGTAGATGCCCTCGAGGTATTTATTACTGAGGTTGAAAGATAGCTATATAGAAAAGTGAAATTTTTTATATCTAATAGAGGTGGTGAATTTTATGAAAAATATAATAAATTTGGGCAATGTCCAGGCCCGTTTGCCAAATCCCTTGAAAAACGTGGCACATGTGCTCAATACATTATGCCAAGTAGTGTAGCAGAAAGACGTAATCGTACTCTCTTGGATACAGTTAGGAGTATGTCAAGTCATTCTTTATTACCCACATCATTGTGGATGCACGCTCTTAAAACTATCATGTATTTGTTAAATAGGGTTCCTAGTAAGGCAGTTCCTAAGACCCCTTTTAAACTGTGGACTAGTAGGAAACATAGTTTAAGGCACTTGCATGTTAGGGGTTGCCCGAAAAGAAATTGAATCCAAAGACAATCAGTGGTTACTTCATTGGTTATCCTGAAAAGTCTAAAGGGTATAAGTTTTACTGTCCTAATCATAGTACAAGAATTATTGAAACTGGAAATGCTAGGTTCATTGAAAATTGTGAAGTTAATGGGAGCCAAGAACCACAAAAGGTGGATATTCAAGAAGTTAGGGTGCAAATTTAGCTCCTGGGATTTCGGGTTGTTTTACTCTCTTTCAAACAGTAGACTTTTCAACCATTTTTGCTTGTGCTAGTGCCCCCAGAAATTCTTGGATTTCTTACAATATGAGATTGAATGCCATAACTCTGATTTGTATTTTACTTCTTATTGGTGCTGTTGGGAAATCTGCACAGATAGGATCGCATACTTGGTCACCCGATGCTATGGAGTGTCCCACTCCAGTATCCGCATGAAGCTATGCTTGTCAATCGAGTAGGTGATTTTGGATTAGCTCCTGGGATTTCGGGTTGTTTTACTCTCTTTCAAATAGTAGACTTTTCAACCATTTTTGCTTGTGCTAGTGCCCCCAGAAATTCTTGGATTTCTTGCAATATGAGATTGAATGCCATAACTCTGATTTGTATTTTACTTCTTATTGGTGCTGTTGGGAAATCTTCACAGATAGGATCGCATACTTGGTCACCCGATGCTATGGAGGGTCCCACTCCAGTATCCGCCCCATAACTCCTTGTAAAGTTGTTGTTCCTCCTGTTATTGAACAACCTAATATTGGGCAAGAACAACATATTTATGACCAAGAAACTAACAATAACGATAATTCATCTGCAATAAATGAACCACATGGAACATAATTCCATAGATCTCAAAGACAAAGGAGGTATTCTATGTCAAATGAATATGTGGTTTATCTTCAAGAGTCAAAATGTGACTTAGGAGTTGATGATGATCCAGTTTCATTTTCAATTGCCATGGAAAGTGATAATTCTATAAAATGGTTGGACGCCATGAAAGATGAGTTGAGATCTATGGAACAGATTGAGACCTTGTTGAATTTCCAGAAGGTTGTAAAAGAGTCGGGTGTGAATGGGTCTTTAAGACCATACGCGACTCCAAGGACAATATCGAACGACACAAGGCCATACTTGTTTCCTAAGGTTTTACTCAGAAAAATGGTATTGATTATAATGAGACCTTTTCACCGGTTTTTAAGAAAGATTCTTTTAGAATTATTATGGCTTTGGTGTCTCATTATGATTTAGAGATACATCAAATGGATGTGAAACAGACTTTCTAAATGGTAATTTGGATGAAGAAGTTTATATGGATCAACCTGAGGATTCTTCATAGAAGAAAAAGAACATATGGTGTACAAACTTAAGAGATCGATATACGGAATTAAATAAGCATCCTGTCAATGGTATCTTAATATCAATGATACCATCACTTGTTTTGGATTTGAAGAAAACATTGTTGATCGATGTATTTATCTGAAGGTCGGTGATTCTATATGTTGATGACATATTGCTTGCAACGAATGATCTTGATTTTGATGTATGAAATCAAGAAATTTATCTTGAAGAAATTTGAAATGAAAGATATGGATGAGGCAACTTATTTGATCGGAATAAAAATATTTCGGAATAGATAACAAGGATTTTTAGGGTTATCTCAGAAAGCATATATTAACAAAGTCTTAGAGAGATTTAGAATAGAAATGTGGTCATTAGGTATCATTCAAATTCAGAAGGGAGATAAATTTAGTCATATGCAATGTCAAAGAATGAATTGGAACGTAAGAAAATGAAACATATTCATTGTGCATCAATTATTAGGAGTGCACAGACTTGTACGAGGCTAGATATCAATTTTGTTGTTGGAATTCTCGATCGTTATCAAAGAAATCCAGAAAAAGATCACTGAATTGCTATAAAGAATATATTAAGGTACTTGCAAGGGACAAAAGATCACATGCTTACTTATCGTAGGTCTGGTCATTTAGAGGTGATTGGTTATTCGGAATCAGATCATGTTGGATGTGTTGGCACAAGAAATTCCACATCTAGTTATGTATTCCTATTAGCTGGGGGACCAATATCATGTAAAAGTGTGAAGCAGTTTGTCATTTCTGCATCCACTATGGAAGCTGAATTTGTGGCATACTTTGAAGCCTCATTTCAAGTAAATTGGTTGTGGGATTTTATCTCAGGACTTGGAATAGTCGACAGTATTGTCAAGCCGCTGAGAGTTTATTGTGATAATGCCGCAATAGTTTTCTTCTCTAAACACGTCAAGTATTCAAAAGGTGATAGACATATGGAATTAAAATACCTTGTCATCAAATAAGAAATTCGGAAACAAAATATGTCAATCGAGCATATTAGCACCAATCTCATGATTGCAGCTCCTTTAAGGATTGTCCCCAAAGGCATTTATTGGACATGTTGGAAGAATGAGGATTGTTCACCTAATGATTCTTTGCTTATTGTTTCTGAAATTAATAAACATCCTGTCTGTCATTAATGTATACATAAATGCTGATAACTTAAACAAGATCTAGTCTATTATTAGACATTAATGTGGACCATTATTGATTTTACATTTATGAGAATTTAAGATGAAAACTAACTCGTATTAAATAATGAATTATAAATTGACCAGTGAAATTAAAACTTATCATTATGATGTTCACATTATAATTAATTTTAAACTATGAACACATATTATGTCACTCAGTTAAGTGGGAGAATATTAAATATGTGGCCAATGTGTCATATATATATAAATTAGATATTAGTTAATTAGTTTTAATATCTAATTAATGGTTTATATATTTAATTGATTTAATAGATAATTTTTATAAAAAAATATTATTGGTCAGTTAAAGTGTTAGTTTTTCATCCAACTACGCACACATTAATAGACCGTGTGGTTTCATATGTTCTGCTATAACTGCTTTTAGTAGATAATATATACATATGATTCTCTCTCCGCCGAGAAAGAAAATTAGTTTTCATTATCTATCAAACTCATGAAAATTATAAACTGGGATTAAGAACGGCTAGGAGAGAGAAATCAAATGTATTACACCATTTCAACAATCAGACCGGGCAGAATAGGGAAGGACATGGCTGCTCACGTTTAGTCATGTTATTATTGTATAATTAATTGTGAAATCACGAAGTTCAAGATCTTGGGGTTCATTTATGTTTTATGATGATTGATTATGAAAACGATTAACACGTCTGACAACCACCATCTCCACCGCCTGCTCCAAATCTGGCCCCGCCCTACACCCCACCATCTCCTTCGCCTGCTCTAATTTTGGCCACCACAGCCCCGCCAAATCCTTCCACATTTCCTCTCGTCTTCCTCCCTTATCCAAGCTCCATAACCACCGCCACCCACTACTTAAATTTCGACAGCCACCGCCCTGACACCCCACCATCTCCAACAGCCACCATCCCATTGTCGGATCCAAATTCAGTCGTTACTCGTAGCACCCAGTACCGATTCTGACACCTTAAAAAGCTTGGAATTCCGCCACCACTCAGCCCGCAATTTTCTAAACCTAAAAAAAATGAAAAAAAAACTGGGGTAAAATAGGGAAAATACATCGTTATTATCTTTTAATATTTTAAAAATAAATATAAATTGAAAAGAAAAATAAATAAATAATCATGCAACATCATGAATGTAGCCCGAAAAGAATAATTTTGGACCATTTTGAATAATCTTGGGCCATTTTGAATTATTTGGCACTTAATAAATGTGTTTTGATGCTAAAAAGGTAAGCAATATAATAAATTGGAAAAATAATTTTTTCGAGTATTAAACATTACCATGCCCAATGTATGGTAACAACCAATTTAAATTTGTGTCGTGAAAGTTATAAAAAGAAAAGGAAAAAAGTATTAAATTATTACAAAGTTTGTTAACTTGTAAAAGTATTATCTAACAAGAGTATTTGCCTGAAAAAACTATTTAGTTGCTTTGGAGAATGTCTTACATTTAATACGTTTAGAAAAAACTATTTATGTATAAAACTTTATAAGATTTAGTAAATTTGGAGACGTAGACTTGCTGTTATGAAATATGAGTAGGTCTCCTGTGATACCAGTGTCATAGTATGAGACCACATTTGACTATTTTTAAAGGGTCAATTCCCATATAGACCGTTAATGAAATGTTTTTTCACAAATAGGCCATTGAAATCTCAACTTCCCATTTAATTCAGAAATTATATAAGAGTACTAAATTACCCTTTATAACTATTTTTTTTTTTTTTTGAAAATTCAGAACTACCTGTGTAAAATTCAGAACTACTCATGTACATTCAAAAATACTCGTGTAAATTCAGAACTACTCGTGTAAATTCAAAACTACTCGTGTAAATTGATGAACTACTCATGTAAATTCAGAACTACTCGTGTAAATTCAGAACTACTCGTGTAAATTTCAGAACTATTCTTCAAAAATTCAGAACTACTCGTGTAAATTCAAAATTACTCGTGTAAATTGACGATCTACTCGTATAAATTCAGAACTACTCGTTTAAATTCAGAACTACTCATGTAAATTTCAGAACTATTCTTCAAAAATTCAGAACTACTCATGTAAATTCAGAACTACTCGTGTAAATTTTAAAAAATTACACATTACTTCGCATAATTTTTTGATAAATTAGGTACTACTTTGCATAAATTGCGTACTACTTCACAAGATTTTTGAAAATTACAAACTACCTTTCATAAATTGCATACTACTTCACATCCAAACTATTAAAAGAGATGATTCATTTAAAATATATCTGATCTAATGGGAGATAGGACATCACTCGTATGGTACAAATTGAAAGATAATTATATCATTTTATCAGTAATGTAACCAACATTTCTTCCACTCCACTACAATAATTACTTTAGATCACATGGCCGTATAATTCTTAGTACCTATGCACAATTGTTAACTACCAAGAAAGAGTGCACCAGATATTGCAATGAACTTAATTTGAAGAAATTACTCTGACATCTTCAATAGATAAAAACTCATCAAACTGAAACACACAGATCTAAGGTCAATACCTTTTTTCTTCTTGTATTCAAAAAGAGGGTGTTAGTCTATGATCGCTTCGCTGGTCGATAGCATGATCAGAAAACAAACAATTACTAACAATGCTAACAACATCTTCGAAACAGAATCCAAAAAAAGGAAAATCAAGAGAAACTTTAATTTAAAAAAAAATGTTATCTTCTAACAAAGAGACCTTTTTCTAAAAGTAAATAAGATCAACCTCAAATCAAATACTGAGATCACTCCTCCACCAATCCACTAGTTGTCACCTGCAAAAATGCCAAAAACTTCCAAGCTATGTGAGAAATAAAATTCAATTATTTACAAGAAAAAATAAAATAAAAATCAAATCTCAGCAGCCGCTGGTCTACAACATCAACAAGAACGACTTCCTCGCGCCGTGGAACGGCGTCGCGCTAATTGATGGCCCTCCGTACGACGAGTTTGGTCAACGGCCGCCGCCACCCTTCTCGCCGCTGCAGCCGGCGGAGTCTCCGGTCTCAGCCTCACGGCCAAGCTGTCTCGGGGAGGACGGAGGTTCTAGCATCCATCGCTGGACTGATGATCGGTGGCCAGCTGCTCGGGCTGATGGGGATCAGCTTCACGGCTACGATGTCTCTGCTCCTCGTGACCATGTCTGAATACGCCACTTCTCGCCGTCGTCTGGTGCGCTATGTCAGGAAAGGGTATGGAGTGAGGTAGCGAGAGCCAGACCTTGAACCGATGGCTGCAGCCCACCTCAATTTCCGGTGAGTAAGTGAATTTTGGATTGGAAGGAATTGAAGATTTTCTGAATTTGGGTCGTAAGCTTGCAATGGATTCTGGGGAAGAATTGTTTTTTTTTTTCGACTGAGGCATATTTGGGGTTTTTGGAAAAGGAGAATAAAAAAGGGCCTTTTTAATTGTAGGGCAGATTTGTCAATCTCATATATAAATAGGATTATATGGGATTTATATGTCTTATATGGGAATAAGAAACTTTGTAGGATTATATAGGAATTGGGTTTTATGTTATAGAATTATATGGGAATTTTCCCTTTTTTAAACTGATCCAGACCCAAACCATTGCCCATCCATCCTGACCCAGGAACTCGCCCCAATCTATAACCTCAAAAGCCCTAATCTTCGCACTTGTTTACAATTAGCTGCTCGAATTCTTGAGAAAAAGCAAGCTAAAATTCACGCTGCTCGAAATGAAAAAGTTCCAAGCGAGAAAAATCTGGGCAAAGGGAAATCCTTAGCAACGGATGCAGTTGATGGAAATCTGTAACAATCCGATCCATCATAGCAAAACTCTGCAGCGAACGGGCATGGAGAATCAATCAAAACCGAATCCCTAAATTTTCGAAGATCCCCAATGTCGCTTGGCGCTGATGGTGCAATTGTCACTTCACGTTAAATACCGTTAGCCTTCAGTGATAGGAACAAGTCGACGGAATCTAGTGATAGCTTCGATGATTGAAGTGAAGACGATGCAGCAGATTTCGATGACATCACATCAAGCCATCACCTTCATAGCCCTTTAGCTTCATTGGACTGAAATCAGGCGAATATGGCTAAACCTTGTGAGATTGGTGTGAATGGTAGCGTTGGTATGATTGAAACCCATGGGCAAGAAAAAAAATGTGTGGAATTATCTAGAACCAATTCTGATTCCTCAAACTCAAGAAATTCTATTCATGCACATGAGGTGTTCGAGAAATTGCCCGATCGAGTCCAAGCCATGGAAATATAGTAGTTTGACTGTTTCTATATACATACGTCTATTTCAAACTTCTGGGGGACTTGAATGATTCTCTATTTTATGTTATAATTATCAGTTTTTAAGTTTAAAATTATGGATGCAGGTTGAGTTCTGAATTTGCCAAATATTGACATTTTTTATCATATGGAATTATTTATGTTGTCTATGCCATCACCAAGTAGAGATCATTTTCAGGGGTAAAGATGCATGCAAATGTCTACTCCTTTTTTCACGTGGTTGATGGTGTTGGTTTTAGATTTGCTAGCCATTTGGTTCTTTTTTGAATTTATTAATGTTATGTTATGGTTGTAATGTGACAGTTGATTCTGAATTATTTTTGCGTCTTGGATTTATCACTCGGTATGATTGGCAAAAAAATAAAATAGATTTAATTTTGTTTTTTTGAACATATTGTGCGTGAATAGTTGTAATACTTTTGATCAAATGTCTGATACTTTTAGGTAACTTTGTGATACCTTAAGAATAAAAAAACAAAAAAAGATGATAGAGCGTTCCTTAAGGAAACACAGATGAATTTGTATGATAGCACTTTCATTATGTTTTAAATTAAAATCAGACATAACTATGATTTGTGATACTTTAACAGTCTTTTGTGATACTTTAATAATATTTATGATACTCAAACATTTTGATTTAAAAATTTTGCTTAACTATGTTTTAATTTAAAAGCAGGTATAAAAAATTTGTGATACTTTAACAATCTTTTCTGATACTAAAACATATCGAGTTAAAAAATTATATAGATGGAAAAAATAGAAATCACATATTAACAATCCATGATACTTTAACTATATTTTGTAAAATTTTTCCAATATTTTGTGATACATTAACTACCTTATATAAAAAAAACATAGATATAAAATAGAAATTAGAAACTTGTGAATTGTGATACTTTAACTATGTGTTGTGGTATTTTAACAATCTATTTATTTTTAAACTATCACAAATTCACTTCAAATCATCACATATTCAACTAAAATTATTACAAAAATCAAGCAAAAGTAAAACATATTATATTTTTATTTTTACATTAAGAATAAGTTTGTTAAATCATATTATTCCCCTAATGATATGTTGTTGTCTGGAGAATGACATAAATATTAGTTTGTTAATTTATTGCTAGCTTGTATGAGTGTTTACATTATTTGTGAGAGTAGAAGTCAAATAGTAAAAATATGTCATATTTTAACTATGATTGGTAATAGAACAATTTTGGCAAATACTTGCATGAGACCAATTACATAGAATCAACGATTTTGTAATACTTTGATAGGTGTAAAGTATTACTTCTTGTATTACTTCTTGTGATACTTTTATTACACTCTGTGATACTTTTACTACAATTGTGATACTTTTACTGTATTTTGTAATACTTGATTCGTACGTTTTTGTTACGCTTTTGTACATATTTTGAGTCATGTTTGAGTCTTTTTACCATCCTTTTCAAGTCAAGAATAAGCTCTTTTGCATGATTTTGCATTCTTAGGTCTTTTGCTTAACTTTTCGACTTTTTAATCAATAAATGGTCCTTTTTGACCATTTTTCCTGTTTTTCTCTTTCAGCTGAATCGCTTGACAAACCCGGGAGATGAAGACAAAGGTATCAGCACTCGGAATAGCCAAGTGAACACTCATCCGATCAGATGAATTGCCTAACCGAGTGGATTGACCTTCAGAATACGCACCGGTCGGACAAGTACTATGTCCAATCGGACAAGAAGACAGAAACTTTCATCCGATCGGACTCATGAACAATCCGATCGGACATATACGTTACAAATGCAGACTTTCGGAATTCTTCAGTTACGAAACGACTTTTAAGCCTTTAAAACTAAGAAATTCTCAGTGAAGACCCATCCTTTCATCCCTAGACTGGATCTTATACCATTGGAAGAGATAATTGACAACTTTCTCAACCTTTGACTTAGAGCCCTTACGGTAAGAATATAGAAGTCCGATTGGTTCGTGATAACCGCTGGAGACGGAGGTTCGTGACAAGCTTCCAGGATTCATCGAGGTTCATCTCATCCCCGGAATAGCTGGAGTTAGCAAGGATTCATCGTAGTATCGTGATAGAGTTTTCTCACAATTTAGTAAACTCTAAACCTTTATCTTGTTAATTAGTTTGGTAATTCATGTTAGATGGTAATCTTGTGATGCTATGTTTGGTAGTAAACTCTAAACCTTTATCTTGTTAATTAGTTTGGTAATTCATGTTAGATAGTAATCTTGTGAGTTTATGTTTGGATACTTCTTTTGAATCGTTTATGATAAAGTTCTTGTGAACAATTTGGTGAATAATTGCTTTACGTTAATTAGTTGATTCATAATATCGTGATTTGGATGTTTTGGAATGGTTTGTTCTAATTAGAATTACTCTTGGATAACATTTGATGAATGCATATCTATTATTTGATGAATTGTTTGAATGATACTTGGTGGAACGGTCTTTAGATCAAGTAAAAATAGTTCATAGTTAAACTCGTGAATCGATTAAACGACTCTTGCGAAGAGGTTGACACCCTCATATCAAGATTAGGTTTATTTGAATCATTTCTTTAGTTTAAATTCGAATTATTGTTAATCAAGTTTGCGAAGATGTTACACAATTCTTGTGGAGAGATTAACAACCTCGTAGCAAGAATAGTCTCAAATCGAGTTTTCTCAAATTAAGTTCTTTCAAAGTTTTCAAAATGAAAAACCCCCTTGATCGTGTGTTTAGAATTAGAACTTGTGTTTTTATTATAATAAACATCGTTGAATCCGTGTTTCCACTCCTCGAGAGAATTGACCCGGTTCAACTTGCTAGTCTACAAGTGACCCCGTTCTCTTACGGGTGAACTAACTTGTTTTCAAACATAGACGCGCATGGTTTAACTTGGATTTAATTTTGAAATATAAAAGTTCGGATCAATACTCGATATAAAACTATAATATACAATATTTGTGCCTAAAATTGTGATACTTGTAATTCAAGTTGTGATACTTTTACTGCACTTTGTGATACTTTGACATAAACTATCATATGAAATATTATTACCTAAATTTGTGATACTTTTAAATAAATTTGTAATACTTTTCTGTAAATATTGATACTCTATATAAAAGTATAATATACAATATTTGTACACAAGTTTGTAATACTTTTGACTCAATTTATAATACTTTTTAACTAGATTGTGATACTTTTAAAGTAATTTGAAATATACTTATATGAAAATATCATATCAAATTTTAATAATTTCACATGAACTTGTTAAACTTTTAGCTTATTTTATGATACTTTAGACGAACTTGTGATATTTTTACTCATTTATAATATATTATGCAGCACTCACTGACGAATTCCACCTCTCTCAAACACCTGAACACAATGACATCAACATTTAGATCAAGAGAAACAAATAACATCAATACATTTTGAAATACTTTAATAATATTTTGTAATACATTAACTATATTTTGTGATACTCTAATAATAATTTTGAAATATATTGGAACAAAAACATACACGTGAGAACATAAATTAGAATCCTAACACTTCTTTAGATATATTTTTGTGAGATTTTAGCAATATTTTGTGCTACTTGAACAACTATACTAAAAAAAGAAACCCATAAATGTAAGAATACAAATCAGATATCGAAATCTATGGAATGTTAACTATATGTTGTAATACTTTAATTACCTTTTGTGATAATTTTGACTAGATTTGTGATACATTTTTGAGTAATTTGTAAATATTTAATGAAAACATCATATCAATCTTTGAAGTTCTCCATGTAACTGTAGCGTTGACACCCTTGATGTTGGCACATCTTTGACAATCATTGTATAAACATGAGACAGTTTATTTCTGTACCTAAAAACAAGATATATATTTTAGAGGTTAGGGAAATGGTTAAATATAAAGTTAGTCGCTTGACCACCCTGAAACTTAAACGTAACGAGATTAGGTGCATACAACTCAATTAGCTACTTTAACACAACTGAACCATGTTAAGCAATTTAGTCACACAGTGAATAACATTTCAGAGAAATTACAAAATGGAAAAATTAAAAACACCAAACTCATTATAGGCATGTTTTTTACAGTAAAACAAACAAACAAAATTAAATACAAATCGCTTGACACTTAATTTACAATTTGTAATACTTTTAAATTATAATTAGCATGATTTCGACAACTAGTGCAATTTCAACGACTTAATAATTCAACTTCAAACCAAATATCAATTTAATTGAAACCCAGGTTTTCATCAGGCTCTTCAGAAGATGCTTCTTTTTTCTCCTCTTCCTTAGCAGCGCCAGTCAGAGCACTTCCAGAGGAGGTCGCTACACCATAACCGCAACAATAAGTTCACTCATACTTGCAAAATAGAGGCATTTTCTTTTTTAACTACAAGATTGGATCTGAATATGGGATTAATTTTCTCTTTGAAATTCAGATTGAAGGAAAATCCAAGGAAAAAGAAAATATAATAGAAAGGACGAGGGAGGGGGATTTGAAATCCTAACTTCCTATTTGGGTGTTGTTTGTTCTTATTTTGTATTTGATGAACATCGGCCTGCGAGAGAGATGAAGTGTGTGAAAGAGAGAGAGAGAGAGGAGAGATGACTCAATTGAATTCTTTTTCCACAGCCAATGGACGGTGTAGCTGGCGGCGGACGGTGGTGACCAGCGGGACTTGTGTAAGAGTCGGAGAAATCGAGAGAGTGAAGATGAAGGAGAGGGGGCAGCCCATTTGTTTTTAGGTTTAGGGTTATTTTTCTAGATGGGGCGGGTTAACTGGAGCAAATCAACATATCAATATGGTAAAATGTGGTCTCATAATATGAGACCAGTCTCATACAAGTATTTGATAAAATTCATGAATTACAAAATATAAGACATTGTTAAACTGAAAAGAAGTTTGGTAATTTTGAATAGATTCGTAATTGTCCTTAAAAAAATCTTATTGTAGAAGGAGAATAAAATTTAATGCTACTTGTTTTTTTAGTGGTCTGGAAACATCATAATACTACCCTTATTCTGAAAATTTGTGCACGAGCATTTTCATGTTTGTGCACGAGCATTTTCATTCTGAAATAAAATTTTTAGTGGTCTGTAAAATGCACGAGAATTTGTGCACGAGCATTTTCATTGTGAATATGTATTATGATGTTTAAATGAGAAAAAATTATATTTGTCATCTCGCGATATTTTTACAAATATTAGGGTAGTAAATAAAAATGAAAATATTAATACATTGCATTATAATCTCATAGTATATTAATGCATAAAGTATAATGGTATATTAAAGGGGGTATCCTCAATATGAAATTGAGTGGACTTATTTCATACAATTCTAAATATTCTCAATTTAAAATTTGAGAATTCCACAAGATTCTGGTGTCCTCAGTTAAAAATTCTATAAATTATGTATAATTCCAGTATCCTCAGTTTCTAGTAGATTCTTGTAAATTTCATTAACTGGTGAATTTCCATGCAATTCTATGGATTATATAGTTAAAAGTGCACTTACACAATTCTTTCAAAATTCTTGCTTCCTACCTTCAAATTCTCATGAAATTCAATTTTTATTTATATTAAAACTCAGATAATTACTGAAGTTTTGTTATTAAAAGATATTGGAGATCAGTTTTTTATCATTGGTTTTAAAATAATTATTCACTTTATTTTTTCTTTTTTCTAAATTTTGAAAAATAAATTATAACAAAAAAAAATGTTAGTGGGCGAGATATGAAAGTATTATAATTCAAATGAGCAAAAAATATTTCTTTTTTTTTTTCATCTCACAATTTTAAATCCATCATATTTCAATATAGTATGATTTAAAACAATCTCATAACATATTCGTACAAAAAGTATAATGAGATCTTATTATTATTATTTTTCTTATTTTAGTTTTTAAAAATGGAATATTCATCTACTCTTAAAAAGACAATGTTAATATGTATATTTTTATCGGCATAGTTTGTTTCTTTTAAATTATTTTCTTTATTCGTTTAGTAGGAATATATGCATTCATCTTGAAATATAATAACAATATTATTGAATTCTTAAATTTAGAGTTAATACTAAGTTACAAATACCAAATCTTTAAATGAATTTAAAATTAGTTGTCTGAACTTTCCAAAAGAAAAGGAGAATAAGGTAAAATCATATTACATATTTTCTCAATTAGATCGTATTTTTATAAACTTCTTATATAAAAATAAAAAATCGTATAATCTCCTAAGTTGTATTAATTCTTACTCTAAAATGAGTTATGATAATTTTATAAGAATTCATAATATTAAGTTTCAGACCATCCAACGAATTCTACTAAAACCTATTAATATCCACATAATTTCATAGTATAGGAGCTTACTAAATTTCGTTATAATCGGATGGAATCCATAGAAATTAATGTGTTTCATAAGTTAAAAAATTCATGAAATTCCATAAGATTTCATGTTGGAAAACCCCCCTTAAACTACGAAATACCCATAATTTTATTTCATAAGAAACAATGTAAAAAATGTATTTCTTTAGCTGCATAGTTTGATTTCTTTTCTTTAATCGTTGAGTGGGAAGGTAAACATATTTTTTATTTCTATTTTTAAAATTCACATTCGTTTTATGAATAACTAAAAATAAGATAAAAATATATTACTGATAAATATATAAATTCAGAGAAAATAATATGATACAAATAATGAGTTTAAGTGATTTAAGAATTGGTTATCTGAAAAAAGGAAAAAAAAATAACTAAACAATACATAAAATAATATTACATACTTTTTCCAGTTATTCATGTTTTTAATTATTTTCCTTGCACAATAATAAGTTGTGATAATTATTCGCGTAGAAAAGAGTTATAATAGTTCTAATACATTAATAAATTCTATTAAATTTCATTAATTCCATAATATAAAGTTCCATATGATTCTATTAGAATCAAATGGATTACATGGAACTCTATATAGAATTTATGGAATTCTATAAAATAAAAATAAATAGTATTTTATGACATTCAATGTTGAGAACCACCCCCTAAAAGCATCGGGTTGACTAATCAAATTCTCTAATTGTTTTATTTGATAAAAGATAGTTTATAAATAGTTATTTTGGTCTAAATATTTAAGGGGTAATTTTCAAATACTACATAGGAAAAAATGTTTTTTGTCAAATACTCTAACTAATTATACGAAATGTCAAATAATCCAACCATAAATATACAATTACAATGTTACCCCTATTAAAAATAATATCAATAACCAACACACCACAACCATTACTCCATTCAACCTCCCGCCAGCCCACCCGCCGAAGATTTTTTCGGCGAGCACTGCGGAAAAATTTTACGGTGAGTTTTTTTTTTGCCCATTTTTTTTCATAAAGTAAGAAATCTCACTATGAAGTAAGAAGTTATTAGTAATAAATTTTCTTACTTTTCCATACATAAAGTATGAAACTTTCACTATAAAGTAGGAATTATTCTTACTTTTTTGAATATAAATTAAGAATGTCTTTTTTTAGGAAATAAAGTAAGAAACTTCATTATAAATAAGAAGTTTTCTTACTTTTTGAATATAAAATAACAAACTTTCTTACTTTATAGGATATAAAAAAAATTTATTATCTTTTCGAACATAAAGTTCAAAGATTCACTATAAAGTAATATATAGTTGTATTAAATAAGAAATACATAATAATAATTTGCTCTTAAGCAAGAATTTTTTTTCTATTCTTTTTGGGACAAAAAAAAGTGTATAATAAGTAAGAAATATATAACAACATTTGCACATGAAGCAATAAATTTTTGCAATCAAGTAAAATCTCTTTGTCATCAAGTATGAATTTTTGGACATTAAATAAGAAATCTGTGTACATATAGTAAAAATTCGGACATATAGTAAGAAATTTCTGGTGACTGGGAATATTTTTGTACATATAGTAAGAAATCATCTGGGCTGGAAAAAAAAAACTACACTGACTCCATAGACATATAGTAAGAAATTCAAACATACAGTAAGAAATTTTATGGGCGAAAAAAAAACTCGGCGAAAAAAATTTCGGAAGCCGGAAAAATTTTCCGATGATCGGGAAAAAAAATCCGGTGCCCGGAAAAAAAAAATCGGCGCCCGAAAGATTTTCCCGCTGGCTGGCAGTGGCAACCGGCGGTAGCCATCTGCTGCCCCAATTATTATTATTATTATTAGTATTAGTATTAGTATTAGTATTAGTATTATGTATATTTTTTTATTAGTTTTTTTCATAGTAAAGGTATTGTGGTATATTCATATCACAATTTGGACATTTGACAAAAAGTAAGGACTATTTGGCTTAAAATTGATGTATGACTAATTGACAAATAGACCTACATTTGGAGGACTATTTGACAATTTTTCCAAACTTTAATTTAGAAAAGTAGTGCACTGTTTGGCAACTAAGGGGCACATAACTAATAGCATAGCTAATTGTGTTAGTTGACAGCTCATAATTGACTTGTGTTAGCTAGTTTGACTATTTGATTGTATTAACTATTTGTATAAAAGTGCTGAGTGAATACTTAATAGTTAATAGTTGCTTGATTATGTAAAATAACAAAAAATGATTTACCACAACTTATTATTGAGTATTTCTTTTTCTCAATATTAATTTATAATATATTTTGAACATTAAAATAATATTTACAATAAAAAAGAATAATCAATATTTAAAAGTATTATATATTTAAAAAGTTGAGTTGTCAATATAATGTGTAAAATAGTCATTATGTAAAAACTATTTTATCAAGTACATTAAATTTAACTTGGATAAATACTATTATTTAGTCAAAAAATTAGTTGTAAATAACTTTTGTACGAAATTAATAATAAATTTCAACCAATGATTTAAAAACCAGACCGGACCGGACGGTTCAACCGGCTAAACTGGGAACCAGCCATTTATCCGGCCCGATCACACCTATAAAATCGTTTTAACGGTTAAACCGGTCAAGAACAGGTCAAAACCGGTTAATCCGCTGAAAACCGGCAAAAAAATCGGTTGAACCGGTCAAACCGTTTTTTATGTGCAAAATAATGTGTATGATTCAACTATATTGGCATAATTATATTAATGATCCATGGAACCTAATCAAGCGATATGAAAAATAAATAAATTATGTTCGGTCAATTTCATTTTTTTATTTATCTCTCTTAATAATCTAGACGAATAATTAAGATAGTGATCTATGACTAATATATCACATAACAAAGAATTACATTAATATGTATAATAAAGTATAAATAAATTAATGTTTATATAATAAATTAATTACTTTTTCCAAATACGAATTAAATCAATATTTATATTAATACATTACATAATACTTCATACTATATAATTAAGAATATTATGTTTTTATTAATACGGTTGGATCGGCGGTTGAACCGTGAACCGGTAAGGAGACCGGTTTGTTCACCGGTCCGGTTTTTAAAACATTGATTTCAACTTGCCTCTCAATCATTCAGTTTTTCAAATTATTTACTAAAAAAATCCAAGGAGAGGACTTGACTAGTCAATCCTTTAAATTTGGATCAAACCTTCGAGAGAACCTCCAGTACATAATTATAGGAGAAATCACCATTTTACTGTTAAAGCTCAAGCAGTACACCATTTCCCTCTCCTATCTTGGGGTCCACACCATATATGGCATCTCACTATTCATTCACACCAGTACACCATTTGAAGAAGAAGAAGAAGAAGAAGAAGAAGAAGAAGAAGAAGAAGATCCAACACCCAAATGGTGTGAATGAATAGTGAGATGCCATATATGGTGTGGACCCCAAGATAGGAGAGGG
>BMAC01000071.1:1339376-1370092 GCA_014905375.1 Phtheirospermum japonicum
TAACATATGAAATTACATTAAATAACTAATAATAAGTTGATCATTAAATTTTACGCTTCGAAATGCATTAATTGATCATTTGCGGTTCGAATATAATTTTGAAAATTGGAATCTATTACTATGTAACTTATTGTTTAAATAATATTATTATGAATTGTTTGTATTTCTTATTTTGCATAACTATTATTAAATTATTAATTCGTTTTCTTGTTAAATAATATCAATTAATAAAATTACATATGCATATGTTTATCAATTATAAGATAACAATAAGTTAGATCAAGTAAATAAAGTAAAAGTATAATATGAAATATTCTTTCTGGTGCATACGGGTGGAGATGGAGTGCAAAATTGTTTTTTAATGTAATTTTCATCATTTTAATAATTATGTTAACAATTTCAGCATTTTATAATAGTTCACGTATATTTAGAATTTTATGTGTAGTGCTTTTAAATATTCCATAGTACTTTTAATTTATTATAATCAATTTACACATCATAAGATCTTTTTTATCACGTATAATTATGTTAATTTTAATGTTATTTTTTTTCAAAGTAATTTAAACACAATATAGTTATAATATCTAGAAACAAAAATACAATAACAAATAAGAGAAGATATTCAATATCTTAAAAAAGAAAAAAAAGAAAAAAAAGGAAGGAAGGAAAGAAGAAGAAGAAGAAGAAGAAGAAGAAGAAGAAGAAGAAGAAGAAGAAGATCCAACACCCAAATGGTGTGAATGAATAGTGAGATGCCATATATGGTGTGGACCCCAAGATAGGAGAGGGCCCCCAAACTCTAACTTTGAAACACCCCCATAAAAGCCTTTTGAGAAAATTGAATTGAGAAATTTGTTGAAATGTATGTCTTATCTAAAGTTATACAAAATTATAACACATTTAACATTAATTTAAATACAAAGACTATTTAAAAATAATTTATCAATTAACTATTAATAATATCATACAAATTAAATTTTATATATTTAGCAATTAAAAACACAAGAGATTTATTAAATATTTTAAAATAATGACTATTTATTTATTGTAAATGTTCTGTTAATATTCAATATACTCACCATATATATTATTATGAACACAATACCAACGATAAATTGTTGAAGTGATCTCAAACACACTATTTTCTACAAACATTGTGAGGATCGCCAGCAAGAGAAGGTCAATAGTAGTGTGGTGAGTTTACTCAAGTCGAATATCACGAGAAAGACTAATTGGAAGTGAATTTTGTTTTTGAATCACGAAAGAGAAAATAAGAAAAAGCTATCTTAAACACACGATCAAGATTTTGGGATTTTGTTTTTTAGCAACTAAGACTTTGAAAAGATCAATAAAATAAAGGTTTAGGGTTCTAGACTCATCTCCATGATAAATTGGTATTTTATTGAATATTTATTCTACATAGAGGGATTGCCAATCCCAATTTTTAATTAAATACCCAATAACCTCTAATTGATGGTTCTAAATGCTTTTAGATCTTAAACCCATAAAATCTACCCCACATTCATGAATAATTTCAATAACATAAACTAAGAACATTTAAACTAATTATGAATAACATCAACATAATAATACTTCATAATCCAAAAACAATAATAACACATAAGGAAGATTAAGCTACAACTAAGTTTAAAAGGTGGGATATTAAGAATACAAAGAAAGGTAAAATCATGAATTCCATAAGTTGAACAAAATAACTAAATTAAAACAAGTGAGGGTAAATGTATTCAAACCACACTAAGAAAGTCTAAAATGCTACAAACATGCTTCTAAAAATTTAGCTAAGAACCTATACAAGATTACTAACTACATGCATCAAATTATCAAACCCACTAGTTTGACTAGAAACATCACTATCACCTTTATCAAGTTTTGCCAAAAGAAGAAATAAGCTTGAAACAAGAGCAAGAGCATGATAATGGAGGAAAAATAGAGGATCTCACTAACAATACATGAAGAGAAACAATATCCAAACAATCAACATACATAAGAGTCAAATATTTTCAAAACATACATAAATTTCACAAGAAAAATGCAAGAGAGCTACTACAACTAATTACCCTAATGAGAGTATTATCAAAGTTTGAAAAAAAGCCACTAAAATATTACCATTCTCCCCATTACAATAAGCTTTAAGATTCATCCAAAATCCAAGAAATTGAAGGAAATCTACATTGTAATTGAAAAAACTAAGAAAAGAGGAAAATTGAGAGAAGAGGATGGAGAAGATGAAGTTTTCAAGAGATGGGAAGAGTTTTTTTTTTGTTTTTTTTTATGTGAGGATGTTGTTTGTAGAGTTTTCGTGGTGTTGAAATAAATCAACGGGTTCTTGGCTTGGTATTATCGGAAATCGATTCGATTGAGAGAATCAATGTATTTCAAGCTTGAAAGATAAAGGAAAAATAAAAATAAAATAATTAAAATAGCTAACTATCCTAGGAATTGAAATTGCATGTTGGTAGGATGCCTCGTCGGATGCCTTAACATGAAAATGCAAGCAATTAATGAAAACAAGTAAAAACAAGCATTGTTTCACCAAGTACAAGCATGCAAGTACAAGGTACAACTATGCATAAAATCCTAAATAATGCAAATTAACAAAAATTGAAAGCATGGATGTAAAGAGAAAGGAAAGTTGACAAGAAAGTTCAAAACTTTAAGAATAATAACAAGAAACAAAGCCTAGATCTAGGATTGAAGTATGAAACAAAGCATAAAAATAAAAATCATAATAAAGCATAGGAAAAACTCAAAATCATGATGATCAAGGACCCGATCTATAGCCTAGGTGTGTCACTCAACTAGAATCCATAGTCAATTCACATGTTTCATCATGAAATCAAGTAGCTAAGAGAAAAAACATAACATGAAGAACAAGCATGGGAATGAAGAACAAAGCATGGAATTAAAGCATACAACATGAAATTGAAGGGAAACTTACTTGAATTAAGAAATGAAACAAAGCTTGAATGTAATTGCATCAAAGTAACAATCCAAAGGAGTATTTTGATTCTTCTTAGGCTTAGAAACCCAAGGGGGTGCTTGAAATTAAATCTAATCTAGGAAAAAGAAATTACATAAAAGTTTGAAATTGAATCTAAAACCTAAGAGAGAAGATTATCCAAGAGATTTGAGAGTAATTTGATCCCAAACCCTAGCTTGGGTTGGGAGAGGAGTTATCTTTCCAAAGGTGCAAAGTGTAGGCTTTATATAATTATTTGTAGGGTCAAAAACGTCCAAAAATGCTCAAAATGGCCGAGCTCCCAGCGTCTCAATCGATCGATTGACAAAGCAGTCGATCGACTGCCCTTCAGAGAGCAACGCAACTCTCTGCCAGGCAATCGATCGACTGAAACCCAGTCGATCGACTGCCAAAACATCAGAACTAGCCGATGATGTCTTCATATGAAATGTAGCCCTTTCTCTTGGCTATCATATGGCTTTTGGATTGTGTCATTTGAAACTTTCCTCCGAGAGTTATGGGCTCCTCACCAAAACCTGCCACAAACGAGACGACGACGAACTGTCTCCACTTAAAGCATTTTTAGACTCGGAATTTTGAATTATTGTAAACACAAAAGTTTTATACAATTCTCTCATCTTTACAATGGTATAAAGTGGAGGTAAATGGCATAAGTGGTTCTGGAGTTATGCTTGAATTACGACAACTGAGACACCCAACCGAGCGAATATAATCTCTTTTAGCCACCTACAAAACAAGAATTCAAACTTAAAAACCCAAAAATAGCACAAACACCTCACACTTAGTACACTTAAAGCCAAAAAGATAATAAACAAGAAAAAGACCTAAAACCTAATGAAAAATGACTCTAAGCTACTAGAAACGACGTTAAACTCTAACTAAAGACAGAAAGAAAAACTCAACAATTACATGCAAAACAGATGTGTGTTTGGGTTATATGGTAAAAGGAGAAAAATAGTTATTTTGGTTCTTGAAAGGGTCACTTGGTCGGGCAAGATAGTAACTTATGTTGATTGACCGTCGATCGACGATCGGTCGATGGATGCAAAACATGTGTAGTCAGCAGGCATTTTGAAGATCTTAATCTTCGAATTAGCACTGCATGTTTAAATATGAAATATAGACCTGCCTCTTGGATTCTATCTGGCTTTCAGAGTATTCTATTTGGAATTTTTCATAGAGAATTATGGCCTCAAAATCAAGAACTTCTACATCTGATAATTCAGTATAATGTTGTAGCTTTAAACTACTTTTTACCACTCTAAGGTTCTGAATTGAGAAATGTGGTAAAGACAAAAGTTGTAGATAACTCTCTTAGGTTTCCAATGGTATAAAGCAAAAGTAAATTTCATGATAGGTCAGGGAGTTATGCTCATATTACGTAAACTACTACGTCAAACTAGCGAATGCATGGATCAACAATGTAAACGACCACATTTCTTGACGTTTTCACTCGGTTTTCACACCATAGACTTATAGACACTTGTTATTGAATTCTTAGGTCATATATCATCTTCCGACCTTGATAAGAGCCCAATTTGACCATGAAAAATAAAATAACATAAAAACCCACAAAAATAAGAGAAAAACACGAGAAATACTAAAAGACGAAATAAACTACGAAAATGCAAAATAAGCCAAATCGATCCAAAAAATGATGAAAACACATGTAAAACAAGATGAAAGGACATAACATAAAAATACACACAAATATATACAAAACAATTGTGCCAACGTTATTTTTCCTCATCTTACACAATGAAATAACTATCATCTATTTACCAAACAGTATAAATAAGCTGCTAATACAATCATTTAATCAAACCAGATATTGGATTCAGATTTACCATTTAAACAAATAGTAGGCCACTGTCTCATGTTGTATGTCATACTTTCCACATTATGCTGATTAACATGTTATTTGGTGTATTTTAAAAGCATATTTAATTTATTATTCACTTTTCTATTCTTATGTTCTTTCCATATTTTTTTAGAATAACACTCTGGAGGGAGGGGGTTTGAGGCGGGACACAACATGTCATATAATCGAATCCAAGAAACGACCCCTAAACCATACATCATGCCAGTCCAAGGTTGTAGCAAAAAATGGGCAATAACCCAGAACACAAGTCAATCAAAATATAAGAGGCATATGTCCACGACTTGCACCACCAACTGGGGGACCTAAAAATAGGTCATCAAAGAAATAAAAGAAACAAAGCGCACCACATCAGGTGGGTCAATCAGATTCTACTGAACTAGAAGGGAAGAAAGATAACACAAGTCTAGGAAAATGAGACAACCATAATCAACAAGACCATGATGGCTCAGTGATTAATCTAGATGGGCATGATTCTCATGCACATAAACAATCGACATAACACATGGGTGCACGATTTTGATTGTGCGTTGGTTGTGCGCATGGCCCAAAATTGGGAAATTGTGTGCGCACTGAAGAAATTCATGCTTAGTCATGTTTGAACTAGAAAGAGTATAAACAGAAGTACAAGATGTTAAATATTTCGATATGTTTCTTGATGATTGTTTACAAAATGATTTGTTCTCCTTATATAGAACATGTAGATCATTCTAGATACTCTACAAATTTGAATAACCCTAGATCCACCAAATAAGGAAATGGGTTGTACTAGACAGGTACAAAAATAGCTCAATTCAAAACTGGTGTTTTGTCATTTTGCACAACACATTTTACGCAGCTGCATGGAGTGCTGATTCAATGTGCATGGGTGCTTGCCAGACCTGGTCATTCAGACCAGAGCTCTTCTTCATATTGCCTGTTTGCAGGACTGATCATCCAGACTTGTGATCTCCTTCATCTTGCCTGCTTGCCAGGGCTGGTCATCCAGACCAGAGCCCGAGCTCTTCTGCACATTGTGCACATCTCTTGTTTGCTTGCTAACACGCACAGACAAACACACAAGCAGTGAGTCATGTGCACAACTAACACACAATTTATGTGCGCACGGACAACCACACAAGCAGCAAGTCATGCGCACGTCCATGCATGGCAACTCTCAAAGAAAGATCATATCTCAAGAATCAAACTGCAAATATTAATCATAGAAAAGTATATCAAACTCAAAACAAAGAATAGCCTAAGTAATCCATCCAAACGAGAGAGTAATGATGGAGCAGCGGTACCCTATAAACTGTGAAGTCCTAAGTGCAACCAAACTAAGCTTGGCTAAATAATCGGTCGCCTTGTTTCTCTTATAATATTATGTGAAACTTTATATTGCCAGCCCTAGAACCTGAAAAATACGAATGAGAGGGTGTTGAACCTACCATGAAACTTGGTGCCCAGAAGAAAACAACATAACAACGGCAATGTCATAAGTATCCAACTTAATTTAAATATGGGTGGAAACCTGATAAGTCAAATGTTTTTTAGCCTAACATGTTCAAATAACATATTTCATTATGTCTCGAATAAGAACAAAATGTTTCGTGAATTTCCTGCAGGTGTATTCATGCTATTTGGTATATACAAAGGATGTACTAGTTGGTGTTGTGGGGATTATATATATTTGCATGATTTATGGAAGTCTTGGTGGTATTATAATGAACTATAGACTAGTGATGAGTGGACCATGATTATGGATGAAGGAGATAGATAAGGGCAAAAATCTTATTTGGGATGGGGAAGAGAGAGGTTTAGATTAGAACAAATGCTTGAGTTTAAAGGAGCATATGAGAGGGTGAGTGGGAGAGTAGGCGGTTTGTTTGTGGAAGCATGAACGGGATGGGGCCGTTTGCATTACCGGGTGGTAAGACTGTGAAGGATTAGAATAAGGGGATGTAACATGTCTGGAGGTTAGTGGGGTAAAATTTAGGGATTTTGTGGGGAAGGTTATTGTGAGAGGGCAACATCAAGGATAAGAAAGGGTTATAGAGAGTTATGTGAAGCCAGGATCGAAAGCTCGTGCCCCAAATGTAGAGTTTCACTACCAAAAAAAAGCAAATGCTGAGGGATAATGCCGATGGTAAGGGTCCGTCAGTATATACCAATGAGTCACCGATAGGTGCAGGTCGTCAATGAATTACCCATCGGCATCCCGTTGGCAAAATGACATCAAATATAAGCGTTATAATTTAGCGATGGGGATTCCGACAGGCAACCGACGACCACTATACTGATGGTTTTTCCCACTGGCAAAATCATATATGCCAAGGGGTCACCGACGGCTTATGCCCATCGAAATAATAATGGATTTACCACCAGGCGACATGTTTCCTTTTTTCTTCTTCTTTTTTTTTTAATTTACTTTTTGTTTAAACGTTTAATTATCTAGATATATAATTATGGATTTATTTCCAAAAGTATGATTATTACTGGGCATAATTAGCAATTAATTGAAAATTTAAGGTGTAATTATAATTGTTTAGGATTTTGAATTAGGGTTTAGATAATTGGTTTTATTGTTAATTAGAGGTTAATTAGGAATTTCGTGAAAATTAGGGTTTATTTAGCAATTATTTTGAAACTTAGGGTTTATTTATAATTATTTTATAATTTATGACTGAATTATAATTATTTAGATAATTGAAATTGATTTCGAAAATTAGGGTTAGTTAAGGATTTATTCAGCAATTATCTCAAAATTTACGATTGAACTGTAATTATTTAGATACATGAAGTTGATTTCAAAAATTAGGGTTAATTTAGCAACTATATAAAAAATTAGGGTTAAGTTGAAATTATTTAGATAATTGAAGTTGATTTTAAAAATTAACGTTAGTTTGGAGTTTATTTAGAAATTATCTCAAAAATTAGGGTTGAATTTTAATTATTTAGATAATTATTTTGCATGTAATTGTGGTATTTTTCTCGTGTTTTTAATTAGGTTTTAGTGTCATTTTTAGGGGTTTTGAGTCGAGTTTTATTAGGTTTTTCGTTTGTTTTCTCGTTTTGTTGTTTTTCGTGTTTCTCTTTGATTTTATACTTAATATGGATTAATGGGTTTAATTAATTAATTTATGTTTAATTTAGGAATTTTGAAGTATTCTGGTCTGATATAGTCGAGTGTGGGCGTACGAGTGGAGTTTTAGCGAATTGGGCCTCGATTTGAAGAATTACGGGTGACACTGGGTACGTGTTTTGACAGTGGGTTACCCAGTGTCCGAGCGCAGCGCCCAGCACACGCCCGCACGCACCGCCGAGCCCTGTGTGCCACACCTGCCGAGATCTGTCGATCGACTGCTAGGCAGTGTGTTTCCGTCCACGCATCGCCAACACTGGGACGTGTTTCGACACTGGGTTACCCAGTGTCCGAGCGCAGCGCCCAGCACACGCCTGCAAGCCCACRCGCCATGCCTGCCCAGTCCTGCCCACAGCTGCCGACACTGAGTACGTGTTTCCACACTGTATTACCCAGTGTCCGAGCCATCTCGCCCAAATCCCAAGCCATACCGAGCCATATCGACCCAAATGGTCTAGTTAGACCATTTTGGGTTAAATATGGAAAAATCCAAGCTTACAAGTGATAATTGACCAATTTACCCCTAATTAGCTTGTATAAATAGATAGACTCCTTTCATTAGAAAAATGACTCCTCTCCCAACCCAAGATTGGGTTTGGGATTAAAATTTCTCTCTCTATCTCTTAGACTAAATTTTCAAGTTTTGCCTTGGGTTTGTAAGCTCAAGAAGGATTCAAGTACTACCTTGGATTTTTAATTCCTTGCAATTTCAATCAAACTTTTGGATTCTCTCTTTAATTCTAATAAGCTTTCTTTCAATTTCATGCTTTGCTTTTCATTTGTTTTATGCTTTTTTCCTTAGGTATAAGAATTTGTGCTTGATCTTATGAATCATCTATGGAATCTAGTTGAGTGACACATCTAGATCATAGATTGAGGCCTAGATCGTTTAATTTCACGTAATTTCATATGTTTCATGCATTTTCTTCTTTTTTATGCTTTTTATCTTAGCACCTTGAATTCATGTTAGATCTTAAGAATTGACTATGGAATCTAGATGAGTGACACGTCTAGATCATAGATCGGGTCTTGAATCGTCTTGATTTTGAGTTTTTCACATGCTTTATTTGCAATTTAATTCTCATGCTTTGTTTCATGTTTAATCCTAGATCTATGCTTTGTTGCTTGTTATTTTTCATAAAGTTTTAAACTTTCCCCTCTATTTTCATTGCTTTATCCATTCATGCTTTCAATTTTTGCTTATTTGCATTATTTGAGTTTTTATGCATTGTTGTACCTTGTGCTTGCATGCTTGTACTTGGTGAAACATTGCTTGTTCTTGCTAAATTCTCGATTTTGCTTGCATTTTCATTGAAGGCATACGACCGAGGCATCCGACCAACTTGCTATTTCAATTTCTAGTGTAGTTTAGCTAGTTTAATTGCTTTATTTTCATTTTTCTTTTACTTTTCAAAGCTTGAAACACATTGATTCTCCCAATCGAATTGAATTCCGATAATACCAAGCCATGAACCCGTTGATACTTTCAACACCACGAAAACTCTTCTAACAATAATTGAGGTTGATTTGAAAATTTTGAGTTAATTTATGGTTTAATTAGGAAATATTTAAAAAAACTAGGTTTTATAACATTGATTCAATTTGTGATAATTTGTGAATATTGTACACCACGTCAGTTACTTTAATATATACATATTGTAATTGGCTGGTGTATACGTCGGTAATGACGTGGTTTACAGCGCCAGCCGGGAGGTTTGTCCCTTCAATAATGTATTTTAATTCTTTTAAATGTGATGGTGGTTTTAAATAGTTTTAAAATATGCGTGGTGAGGGTTTTGAAATGCCATGGTGAACGATACGTGAATGTTGTGTTTAGTATATATGTTATGATTTGTGAATAATATATACATGTAGTGATTGGTTGGTATATACGTCGGTGATGGCGTGGTGTATGGCGCCGTCCAGGAGGTTTTGTCCTTCTAATATAAATTTAATTTTTTTTATGTGATGGTGGTTTTAAGAAGTTTTAAATGTGCGTGGTGGGGTTTTTGAAATGTCGTGGCTATTAGCACGTGAATATTTCATTTAATATATTTGTTATGATTTGTGAATTATAAATACATGTTGTTTACGCCGGTGATGATGTGGTGTACAACGCCATACGTGAGATTTTGTCCCTCCAATAACGGATTTAAAATTTTGTAAATGGATTGATTATATTCTTTATTTCTAAATAGAGAGTTTGATACTAAATTATGAATTGTTCGCTTATTTTGACTATTTGATATTGTGATTGTATTGTTATTGTCTTAGTACGTATATATTTTGTGGACTTTTAAAACTCAGTTTCTATCTCTCATTTATTCTCGGGTGCACTACAATATTTGTGTACTTAGAGAATTAAGGGGTGGTGTTACCAAAATTTTCAGGTACTCAAGCATGTGATGGAGGAGGTCGCCGCAACGATGAGAGCGTCTCGGTCCAGTAGTCTCTGTTTGATTCTCCAGCAGAGCAGTAGTGTTAAATTAAGAAATGCTTTGTTAGCATATTTATGTTTGATATTTGATATAAATCGTACGTATACATTTCGGGATGTTAATTATATTTTATATTTAATTTTAAATATTTTGGCACATGCAAATTTTATATTTCATATTTGATTTTGGATTATTGACAACTACATTATGAAATAAACGGGTACAGTAAAATTGTACAAAAAAAATAAAAATAAAAATTGTAAAAATGTCGATGGGCTAAAGACCGCCGACAAATTTTCAGGAATGTCAACGGGTGGAGGATGTCGATAAGTTTTTAGGAATGCTGACGGGTGGAGAGTGTCGGCATTTGCTGGGGGCCTTGCCCGTTCATATTCACCGGCGGTAGATAACCACTGGCATTTCTTGACGTGCCATTACTATCGATTATCCATTAGAATATGCGGACGGTGGTCGCTCGGTGGCCAGAGGCATCCTGGCAGGCCTTTACTTTGCCGGCATTGCGTTGGTAAAATGCTGACGTGTAGGAATAGTTTGTCGGCATTTAGTTACTAATGCTGAAAATGCCGACAGGTAAGACCCGTATCGACGGATTTACTGACGGTGGGCCCATCAATATTTTTTTTTGTAGTGTTTGGCTTGAGGATCTTAGTGTCATAATCCATTTCGATATGGCTAGTGTGGCCATACCATAAGTAATAGTTCAAGAGCCTTTCATAGCGGAGAGCTCAAGGGAGACCATCTCTTGTGTGTGTAATACACAACACTCGAAAGAGTTTTAGTGATGTCAACCTACACATGGAACATCCTTGTCGCAGTCAATTATAAGAAAACTAGCGATATGATCACCTATAGTCTAAACAAAAGTGAGTTTATTAAGATAAGAGGAGGTCATAAATCGTGAGAATAAATAAATAAACACGATTAATTAATTTTGTCGAATATGTTTTTCTTATATGGTATATATTGTGTCTCTCATATCATATCCTGAATCCTTAGGTGGAGTTTAAATTAAGCTTCGTTGCAGTTAATTTAAATTGAGTATTCAAAATCTTGAGTATTGAGAACACTGTGGCAATAGAGATTTCTTAACTGTGAAATGTATCGAAGATCCAGGCTGTTATCATTTACATGTCAAGTCATGTTTGAAAAATTAATGCATTATATTATGTTTTATATTTTATTTAATATTATTCAATTATTTAAAAACAATGATGGCGTTATAAGAGAGAAGGGTGGGTGTGAATAGCAATTCCAAATCATGAATGCAGCATTTTGGAATACAGAGTTGATAATCCATTTTGGCGCATTATGCATCATACACCTAAATAAATATACAAGAGTTAAGTGAAGAGTACTATTGACATGTGATGAATTATGAAATCACAAATTCATAATCATCACCAATATTTTGCATTCATCATATGATAAATATGCAAGAGATGAGTGATGAATATACAAAATGTGTTTATAATTATGATATAAGGTGAATAATATCATACACTCGATTGCATCATATAAAAGTTTGACTTAACACTACAACAAAATTGTCAAATTCCAACGGAAAATATCCGTTGGAATTCAATACAAATTTCCGTTGGAATGCTTAATTCCAACAAAGTTTCCAACGGAATATAATTTGTCGTTGGAATCACCAAATTCCAACGGTATTCCTACAGAAAACAGATTACAATGGAAGTTTTATTGGTTAATTTCCGTTGGAATCGTCAATCTTTAGAATAAACTCCAACTCAAATTCTAATGGCCGTTGGAAATTTTGTTGAAATTAGGCATTCTAACGGAAACTTGTATTGAATTCCAACGGATATTTTCCGTTGGAATTTGCAGTTTTGTTGTAGTGTAATCAACTTATGTGATCTCACACACACACACACACACACACACACACACACACACACACATATATATATATATATATATATATATATATATATATATATATGAGTGGGTTCACATGGGAACCAATTCTTGTGTGGGAACTAGGAACCTACTAAATTACATACTATGTGATGCTATTTATGAATCATGTACATGCTAATAAGATAATAGTAAAAATCAAGAGAATATAAAAATAGCAATGTGAAAATATAAGTAGCATTTTGTATATTTAAATTAGCATCACATATAATGTAATATAGCGGTTCCTAAAGTTTCCACACAGGGATTTGGTTCTCACATGATCCTAATCATATATATATAATTGCTACTTATATATATATATATATATATCAAATTAGTTATATAATTGTAGATTATAAGAGAATAAAATGCTAAACATTTGGAAAATATGAGTCAACTTTGACAAGACTCGCTAACGAATACATATGTTTAGGGTTCAAGTCACCTTGAAGACTGGTTGATGATAATCTTTGGTTCTTTCTAATCGGTCTGATGTAATATAAGAAAATAATTTTCATGGTTTTAGCGTTCATCTACATTTAACAACTAAGAGATTTAAGTATATGCATATTACTAAGTAATATGTAACTTTAAATCTTATTTAATTTTGATCATTGAATGTACACTATACCTAAGACGGAGCCAATGCACCTCAACTTTATAAAATTTCAAAATTAATAAAATTATTAAATTTAGTTTTTTGTCCCCCTAGAAAAATTTATGCGGCCACCTCATTATCAAATATTATTATAAGAATAAATAAATAAATTTCACTCATAGTATTAATATTGTATCCGTCCATATACGTGTGTGTTTTACTTGAATTAAAACTTAAAACGTTTAATTTGTTACTGGGATAAAATTATGATTTTAACTGCAATGACCATTATTTTACACCCAACAATAATACCATAATATTATGGGATTATATTTAACATGTATATATGTCTGATATTTTTTATATGTTTGCTAGTTGTTGGGGGTACATGGAAATGTAGCATCTAAGTCAACCAATAGATGATGTTAACCTGAACCTAATTAGTGTCATAGTAACAGTTATTATACTCCTGTGTGTGTTTGTTAGGCCACGCGTCTCTATATTGCTACAAAACCTAACTATTGCAAAACTTGTTTTATTATACAACATGCTAGGATTAATAAAGTTTGACTTCTTTTTTTGATATGATAGTAATGCTCATAGTAATTTTGGACTTGGAGTAACGCAATAATCAGAAAATCAAGCAAATCAAATGAATCGTGGGCAGTCTTTGTGCTAGCCTAGGGTGGTCAATCTATACCAGACGGGTATTTGAGTTTTTTGGTAATGTATTACCCGATGTAAATTGGTATATGTAGAGTACCAATGCAGCATACTATATATCACCCAATTACAACATTAAATATTGTATCGGTTTAATTAGCACTGTAAAACGGGTCAGCCCGTTTTGGATCGTCGCGGGCTGTTCCAAAATGGACCGGGTTAGGCTTTTTTTGCGGATTGGGGAAACTTAACAATTTTTTAATTTTTTATTTATAAATTTTCATTTTTATGTTAGAATCTTTAAAAAAAGGAATTACTATAATATAAAATTCTTCTAACGAGCAGACAGGAAATAAAAGAATAAAAATATGTTTTCAATTTTAACTAATATAAATTCTAATTATAAATTCATAATTAAAAAAATGGGCCCTTAAAAACCGACGGGCTTAACAGGGTCCGCAGGTTTTGCCCTATTTTGACGTTGTTGGGTACATAATATAATATGTAATATATCTATACCTTTCTATATAAAGTTGACCTGCATATCTATTGGGTTGACATGTGTCATATTCTTATTTGCCTAACTTTTTCTTTCTTTCTTTATTTTATTGGGATGATTGTTCTAGAAAATTGTCTTTCGCCAAGATAATTAAATGAAAAGACGACGGAGAAAAAAAGTCAGATAAAAGAAAAAGAAGAAAATGAAAACGAAGAAATACGAAGTTTTGCAATAATACAATCCACTCAGACAAAACAATAAAATCCGAATCATTTCTTAAGTAAATATTTAATATTTTCAAGTAAATTTCACAATTGAAGAAGAAGAATAATAAGACACAAACTTTCATGTGGGAGCACATGAATTTCTCTGAAATCTAAGCGATTTTTATGTAGTTTTCTATTAAATGAAGAAATTTATTTGGATAGACTTTTGTGCATAAAATGCAAAACTACTGTAATTTTCAATTTGGGCGACGAAAAAATCTTTCTGCACAAAAAATTTGGGCGATTTTTGTGCAAAAAGAAATGATAATTTTCTGCTAGAGGGATTTCTTTGGAAAGATTTTTCTGCAATTTAAGCAAATTGTGACATTGATGGTGATCGGTATGATGTTGTGTTTAAGGTATGTTATGGTTCGTTGATATTGCATACATGTGATTGATTGGTTGATATTGTTATTTTTAAATTTTGTATGATTAATATAGTAAAAATAATAGTTATTTTCGACTCGTTTAATTCGATTTAGTATCAAATAGAGAGTTTGATACTAAAGTTTGAATTGTTCCCTTCTAGAATACGTACCTTAGACCTGTTTGGGATTTAGTATCAAATAGAGAGTTTGATACTAAATTTTGAATTGTCCCATTTTTTGACAGTTTGAGAATGTGGGTGTAGTATGGTTATTGAATCGAACTTTTTCGCATTTAAAAAGGAAAAGCTCGTCCGCAAGAGAACGGAGCTATTGTAGGCGATAAGCTGACTCGAGTCGAATCACAAGGAAGACTAATCGGAAACTATATCGGTGTTCGATTTTACGTACGTAGAAACGAAAATAAAAATTAAACTAAACACTCGATCAACTAGAGTTTGAGGTGTTCTAACATCTACGAGCAATAAAATTTAAAAGCTTTGAAACGATTAATAAAATGAGGGTTCTGGTGCGCTGGAATCGTCTCCACGATCGGGGTTGTCAATCCCGATGGTTCTGAACGACCCTAAGCACACTAGAACGATAAATCTCAACCAACAAGTATGAACATAATCAACAATATAACCTCAATAAACATTTACACCAAGCATAAACAAAGCATGTAATGAGAAAATACACAAGCATCGAAATACTAATTTACGAGAATCACAACTAAACTATCGAAGCAAATAAACATAAACTAAAAACGAGAAAAATGGTAAAAGGATTATACTAAATTATGCTATTAAAGTTCAACATCAAAGTAAAACGAAATCCAAAGTTACACTATAAGAACAAATAAGAAAAGTGCAGAAAAACTTATTATCTAGAAAAGCATCAGCCATCCATCGATCTTCAGCGACGAGAAACGAACTTGAACGACGGACGACATAGAAACGACGAACTACGAACTATCTAACTCTAATTTTTCTTGAATTGAAATGGTGGCATGAACCGAGGGTCTTCTGTATTATTCTGACCTTTCCCCCTCGTCCCAGCACCTTCAAAACGAAGAAACCACCAGCTTTTTATAGAATTTCGAAAATAACCGCTCAAACTGTCGGAGACGGTGCGTCGATCGACGCGAGCCAGGCTGCACACGTCGACCAGGCAGTGTGTCGATCGACGGAGCTAGGATCGATGCAACAGAACATTTGCATTGACGGTGCGTCGGTCGACGCGGGCCAGGCTGCACGTATCGACCAGGTAGTGCGTCGATCGACAGAGCTAGGATCGACGCAACAGAACATTTGCGTCGACGGTGCGTCAGTCGACGCGAGTCAGCCTGCGGCAGCTAGTGTCAGCATGACTCGGACACTGGGTAACCCAGTGTCAGACTGGTACTCAGTGTCAGCACAGCACATTGCTTATCCAATCTTCGTCTTCTCGAGCTATAACACCAAAACAAAACAAAATTAGATTATTTCATATAAAATAAAGTAAAAACATATTAAACACCAAACGAGACGAAAAACATCAAAAGGAAGAAAAACGATAAAAAGATAAACCTAAAACACGTAAAAGCACACAACACACGATGCAAAAATACACGAAAATCACATACAAATATGTACAAATCAGTTATATCTTATGTGTATGTGTTATGTTGACTTTTAAATTCCAGTTTTCTGCATCTTTCTTTTGTTCTCGGGTGCACTGAGATATATGTGTACTTAGAGAACTGAGATGTTGCCAAAATTCTGAAGCCAACGAAAATGCATATTTTAAGATAATTCATACTACTAACATTCTTGAATGGGATAGAAGCCTTACCAATAATTCAAATTACTCTTCTTCCTTGTTATGCTGCCGAAAATTCGCCACCCACATTCTTTTCCTCTCACGAAAGAACGATCGATCATTCTAACTATTATCACAAATAATTAACACCCTAAATTATAGGATGGTTAATACTGATCATAGTTGGATGTACAAATGGTGAGGGGATGACGGATTTATTTCAGATACATTCGTAAAAGGGGTGGAGAGTTTTGTCGAATTCGCACACACGCATGATTCTACAGAGAGGGACAGTGCTAAGTTGAAATGTCCTTGCAAACAAATTAAGTGTAGGAATCGTAGTTAATGTGATATCGATGAAATAAAATATCACCGATGTGCCAAAGGGTTCATTCCAGATTATCATATTTGGACTCATAATGGGGAAACAGTAGATCTCGTGTCATCGTATTGTAGTTTTGAAGTCGGGGGATCATCTCTCGTCATTCCTGAAGACTCACCAAATGTGTACATAAATATGGTGCAAGATGCTGCCTGTTAGAAGAGTTTTAGTGGTGTTAAAATATATCAACGGGTTCATGGCTCGATATTATCGGAAATCGATTTAATTGAAGAATTCAATGTGTTTCAAGCTAAGAGAATTGAAGGAAAATGAAAATAAAGCAAATAAACTAACTAAATCTAATGAAACATGCAAACGACTAGCTAAAAATATAAAATGCAAGTTGGTAGGATGCCTCGGTCGTATGCCATCAATGAAAATGCAAGCAAAATTGAAAATTTAGAAAGAACAAGCAATGTTTCATCAAGTTCAAGCATGCTTGCATGAACATAAAAACTTGAAAAATGCAAATTTTTGCAAATTGAAAGCATGAATAGCAAGAGTAATAAAAATAGACGGGAAAGTTCAAAACTTTACAAGAAATAACAAACAATAAGCAATAGATCTAAGATTTAGCATGAAACAAAGCACAAAAATTTAATTCAAAATAAAGCATATGAAAAACTCAAAATCAAGCCGATACAAGATCCGATCTATGATCTAGACGTGTCACTCATCTAGATTCCATAGCCAATTCTTAAGATCTAATATGAAATCAAGGTGCTAAGACAAAAAGCATAAAAATGAAGAAAATGCATGAAACATGTAAAATAACGTGAAATTAAACGATCAAGGCCTCGATCTATGATCTAGATGTGTCACTCATCAAGATTCCATGGACGATTCCACAAGATCAAGCACTAATTCTAATAGTTAAGGCAAAAAGCATAAAATAGATGAAGAACAAAGCATGAGATTAAAAGAAACTTACTTAAATTAAAAAGGAGAAACAAAAGCTTGAATGAAATTGAAAGAAATTAAAATCCAAGGGAGTACTTGAATCCTTCTTGAGCTAACAAACCCAAGGCAAAAAGCTTGAAATTTTGTTGTAAGAGCTAGAGAGAGAATTTTTAAACCCAAACCCAAGATTGGGTTGGGAGAGGAGTGTTCTTTTCTAATGGAAGGAGTCTATCTATTTATAGAAGCTAATTAGGGGTAAGTTAGTCAATTATCACTTGTAAGCTTGGATTTTTCCATATTTGACCAAATTTGACCCAAATGGTCTAACTAGACCATTTGGGGTCGATATGGCTCGGTATGGCTCGGGTGTTGGGCGAGCTGGCACTACAAAAAAAAAACAGAAATTCTGGCGGAAATGCTGACAGGCAAAAAAGCCGTCAGCATTGCTGACGGTATTACTGGAGGAATCAAATGCTAGCGGGTTTGCTGGGCGGTCATGGCCGTCAGCAAAGAAAGCCGCTAGTAAACCGTCAGCGAATGAGCGGGAGTTTATCCCGCTTCATTTTACTGATGTACATGCCCGCCAATATATAATTCTGGCGTTGCTGATGGTCATGGCCGTCAGGATATAATTTTTATTTATATATATATATATATATATATATATATATATATATATATATATATATATATATATATATATATATATATATATATATATATATATATACGCTGACGGGCAAGGCCGTCAGCGTATAAGTACTCGGATTCCTGACGGGCACGGCCGTTAGGATTTTAACCCTAAATTGTCGCCCCACACTCCTCCCGCCTCAATCTGTCGAAACACATAAAAAAAAATCCTCCGTCGCCCAAACCCTCCCCCCGTCGTAGGTCGCCGCCCACCACCACCACCACGCGTGCCCTCCGTCGCCGTCGCCCACCACCACCACCCGCGCCGTCTCCTACAACCCCCCCCCCCCCCCAAAACCCTCCGTCGCAGGTCGCCGCCGCCGCCCACCGCCACGCGTGCACTCCGTCGCCGTCTCCCACCGCCACCACCAGCGCCGTCGACTGCTCCAGACCCGTCGCCAACCACCAACGCCGTCCATCGCCAACCACCAATGCCGTCGGCCAAAAACCGTCAGGAGGCCATCAGTATTCCTTATGCTGATGGCTTCCTGACGGATTTGGCCGTCAGCATACCCATTTTTTTTTTGTAGTGTGGGCGGGAGTGCTCGGCCGCTGTCGGCAGCTGTGGGCAGGACTGGGCGGGCGTGGCCAGGCGGGATCGGCAGGCGTGGTGCGCGGGCATCGGCAGCGCTCGGCAGTGTGTGCGGGCGTGTGCTGGGTGCTGCGCTCGGACACTGGGTAACCCAGTGTCGAAACAAGTACCCAGTGTCAGACGTAATTCTTCAAGTCGAGGCCCAATTTTGCTAAAACTCCACTCGTACGTCCACACTCGACTATATCCAGACCAGAATATTTCAAAATACCTAATTTAAACATAAAACTAATTAATTATGACTAAAATAATCATATTAAGTAGAGAATCAATAAGAAATAAGAAAAACAACAAAACGATAAAACAAACAAAAAACCTAATAAAACTCGACTCAAAAACTACTAAAATCAACATAAAATCCTAATTAAAGATACAAGAAAAACACCACAATTACATGCAAAACACTGCCGGACCTGATTTCGAGATGAATGATGATGTAGAAGAACCGCCTAATCCGGAGGCTCATACGTTCTTTGATATGTTGGAAGCTGCAAAACAATCTTTGTATCCAGGTTGTGAGAAACACACTCAACTCTCTTTTATTGCCCGCCTTATGAATTTAAAGTCAGAAAATGGCATTTCCTAGAAGTGTTATGATCAATTCCTTGATCTAGTCAAAGTTCAATTGGAGGTTGTCACCACATGAATGACTATTTTCATTGAATGAGTACTCTTTTGTTGTGAATTGTAGATTATGAACTTAAAGATATTATAAACTCTTTGAGCTATTCGAGACCTACCATCTCCACCGGTGGCATTATCAACCATATATTGGAAAGTGAGAACAAGTTCGTCATAGAAAGCTTGGTTGACTAGTTCAAGTGGATAGTGATAATGTGGGGATTGAGTGAGAAGTCCCATGAAACGCTCCCAAGACTAGTGAAAAAGCTCTCCCTCCATTTTAATAAATGAGGCAACCTTCACCCAAATTTGAGCTGTCGTTTGATTAGAATAGTACTTGATTATAAAGCGGTCATAGACCATGTCCCAATTAGTAAGAGAGTTGGGCGTCAAAGACACGATCCATGTCTTGGATTAAATTAAGGAAAACATCACATCTTGAGTTGTTCCACGTTAAGTTCTTGAAGGGGAAATGTTTGGATGATGGAGTAGAACTCTCAGATGTAGTTGAGAGGGTCTTCATTCGGTAGCCCATAGAAGGAAGGCAATTGGTTGAAGTGAATATTATTGAGCTCGTAATCCTGAGCCGCGGGGCTCAAACAAATGCACGACGTGGATGGGCCAATCACAGTCTGATCAAACTCTTAAATACAAGTCAGGTGGGGTTCTTAAGGATGGTAGTTCCCGTTTTGATGCATGTAAGGTCTCGGGGCTTCTTGACAAGCTTGTGGGAAGTACGGCTGATGCGGTACTTGATGATAATGCATGTGAGGTGCTTGTGGAGCATGATTATAAGGTGGAGTTTCATGAGGACCTTGGTTGTGATTAGCATAAATTACTGAAGAGTTGGGAGGAACGTCTTAGTTTAGATTTCTGGGGTTGGCATAGGGCATGTGTGCGATGGGATGGTTTTAATTGATGGAAGGTGGCAGAGCGTCGTGATGTTCTTGCTCATATTTATAAATCGTCAAGTTTGGATTTGCTCGGGGTGAGCCATCGGTGGCTCATTTAGTGGTTCTAGTCGAGGAATTTCACCTTTAATTCATCCGGTTGCAGTCTCGTACGGTTAACTCGATTGATATCGTCAATGAAAGGATCAATCACTCCACAAAGTGCTTGTCTACCTTGCATACACTCACCAAACAAATTAAATGTATTGATAAGTCCAAAATGTTGGGTTACCAAATATAGGGGTACTAACCTCAAATAAGAAGTCAGCGACCTCAATAACTTTAAATCTCCTTCACAGCGACTTGATAAGCCTCCAAAAATCCTCCTGGCGACTTAACCAATCTTGCAAAACAGCACCTTCAGCCAAGGCGGGGGGCGGCCCCGGCGAAGGTCCTCCGATGCTTAAGTTAGATAGTGCGAGAGATAATTTGAGAGATCAATCCGTCATAAAACAACTCCAACTTAGAAAATAAAGAGAGTTATGCACCCCTTTTATAGAGATAAGAGAAGTCCTCCCCAAGCCAGGGTTACCTTCTCCTACCATAATTCCATAAATACCATAACTGACTTAGAATTAGGATTCCTCCAATATGTTAAGTTCTCATAAACAATAAACCTCTCCTTAAATTACCAGAATAGGCCTGGGCTTGTTATTCTTTCCATATAATCCGCCGGGACTCCATAAACCACTCACACTAAGCCCGCGGTCTTGATATTCACAAAGCCCATAACCGAGCTCAAGTACACTGCTCAAACCACAAGAGGTCGCGACCCTATATGAGAACTCATCCTCATACTCCAGGTCGCTACTCCACAAACCAACTCGCTTACTCTTCCACTGAAACCACTCAACTCGCTCACCCCCCAGAGGAACACCCTCTCCAGGAAATGAGGTCGCGTACCACAAATAACCTCATATATCAAATAATATTACGTATGGACATTTTGGTCCGCATCAGCTAGTGCCCCATGTTCTAGCTGATTGAGGTACGAAATCAGACAGGACATGTATAATGAAATCAAAAAAGCAAAATCATTAAATATAGCAGTAAAACACATACACACAAATAACCATGCCTTACCACATCTCGAAACCACGTAGCTCGACTAACCGAGCTATAACATCGATCAACTTACTATCAAATATACCTGCGACCTCCAGAATATCATCTCGCTGAGTTCACCCACTATTGCAAAATGAGTATCCCGCCTGAAACGACCTGCGAGTCCCCCAGTCCAAGTCCCCAATTGTAACTGTTATTTTTTCGACCCGGACTAACACTCGGATTTAGCAATTTCAAAAACGTCATCATGAACAACTCCAAAGTCCAAACATGACTTTATTTATCCATCACATCTCTTTTAAACCTCATTAAATGCCATCTGCCACTATGTCGAACACGTGTCACTTCTTTACTTTCTCGGAATATAATAAACCCAGTGGGCCCGAAATAAATGGCCCAACACATTCCTGATAGCCCTAATTATTTCCCGCTCCTACCTGTCCCATCAGCTTTCCGCCGCCCAACACAAAAACCCTTCATCTCTCTCATTTTCCCTTTATCCAAGATACATCGCCATACTCGCTCTGCAACAAAGCTCTTACTTCTTCGAAATTCCCCAAAAAATATCAATAAATTCAAAAACCTGTCGCTGACCTCCAGGATACTAAAAACGGGTAAGTCTCCATTCCCTCTTTTCATTAATAGATTTTAATTTGCATAAGTAGCGCATTGTATCTGATTAGTTGCTGAATCGCTGTGTTTTATATTATCTTTCTCTGTATGCTTGGATTTATGACGAATATAGCATCCTCCGATCCCGATTCCCAAAACCCATCTCTAACACCTGACTCCAACCTTAGCGAAAACCCGTACATCCTTTAAAGGAGACGTACTCAACCCCCATCTCCCATTTCCAGTCCCCGAGACGAGATAGGGGGTGAAACTCTCCCCGAAACCACTTCTCCCACCCCCTTAACTTTAGCAAATGTTCCAGAGGGCATCCCCTTACGTCGAACCACCGCTCCCCCTCATTGCGAGCATTTTCTTAAAAATCCTGTAACCATAGCTCGCTCCCTAGAAGCCAGCGACCTACCTCCCTCATCTCTTTCAACGAGATCAATCAAGGATAACTATTAGCTACTCCCTGAACCAGAGGTATTAGAATTCTTTCAGCGAACACTTAACCTACCTGAGACAGCCCAGATGGTCCTGCCCGACATACTTCACTTAGACCCCTTGCGACCATCACCAAATCACATAACCCTGTATGACAAGCTGCTCAGGGCAGGATTTAGATTCCCCCCACATCAATTTTACATTAACATCTCCCTCTTGTACAAAATCCCTCTCTTACAACTAACCCCCAACTCTAATGAAATACTTAGCGGGCTATATCATACTATGTAAATATTACAATACTCAGCCCGACCCCAACTTCTTTCATTTTTGCTTTCAAATAAAATACCAGAGTCACTCCTTCTACCTCGCTACCCGTACCGGTAGAGCCCGCTTCCTAGTAAGTCCGTCTAATAAAGTTCCTGATTGGAAAAAGAATTTCTTTTCACAACACTGAAGACTGGCCTTTCATAACCGAGCTTCTATATCACACTCCAAAATAATCCAATCCTCCCATCCTTAAGCACTCTCCCACTATATATAAGAAATATTCCGACCAGCTCGCCGCATGGAGCAAGCGCCCATTTGATGTGGTGCTGCTCACCAGCAAGTCAAAAATCTTCCGATACGTGGGCATTGACTCCCGTCCCCTTGACTCGGACCTTGCATTAACCCGATCAGATTTCAGTAGGTCTTCTGCATTATAGATGCTACATTAATTCTTTAACAATTAATATTCCATACTAACACCTAATTCTTATTCACAGATGCCTTTTGCGAAGCTTGTGTATCCTCTAGCTCGGTGGAAATTGTGACACAGACCGAGCAACAACCTGAGATCACCTCTGCGCCCCCACCGTCAATTAGTGTAGACAAAATCCTGAACGAAGCATTCGGAGCAGAAACGAACCCTGAAGCCAAGGACTAGCTCGAAGAGAACCAACCGACCAAGAAGACTTCCAAAGGGAAACGACCCATCCGAACTGCGGCTAGTCGACCTGACTCCCCCACCCCAAAACAAAGGTAACTCCGCAAGACCTTCGGCGGCGCTACATCCAGCTCGCCGTACCTAGAAAAGGACCTGGCCAAATGCGAGGATGCGGCTGCCATAAGGATACTCCTCCAGGAGCACACTCGGACCCAGGTATACTCCTCACCCTACTCTAACTCACAAATTACCCCATATGATAAGTACCAAACTTACACTCTGCCAACATTTATTGCAAACAGCTACACACCTTATTCTCCACAGTGGCTGTCCAGCTCGCAGCTCGCGCGGAAGATAATGAGCTGCAAAAATCCTGTGATGAGCTGACTGCCCAAGCCGAACAGCAAACAAAACAGCTCTCCCTGACACAAGGCGAACTGGACAAAAATTGTAAACGTCTAAGTGCCAGCGAAGAGGAAAACGGCCTCCTGAAGAGTCAAGTGGCCAGCTTGAGGGATGAGACGACTCGCATGGCCAACGAACTCCGGGAACAAGTCAAAAAGCTTGTGGATGTTGTGCAGACTAAGAAAGAGCAAATCCAGGCAGCTCGCGAGCAGGGCGCTATTGAAGGTCGTGATCAGGGCATAATCGAGGGTCGCCGAGCCTTCCTAACGAGCGAAATGGGCCAGAAGTTTGTTGGTTCATATCGGGAGGAACTGATTGAAGCCTTCAGGAAATCGACCCTATATCTCGGCAAAATGACAGTGGGGAGCAGAGAATGGGTTCGCAATGCCATAGGGATAGTCAAGGAGGAGCTCGCAGCTATGAAAGTCGCCTACAATCCTGACGTGAAGGCCATTGTTGACATGATGACCCCCTTTAGTACCTGGAAGGGAGACATGAAGCAACCTCTGTCCGCCAGATGGTGGTTGTCATGTCAAGGTCGAGCTATCCTCTCTGCTAACCTTTCAACTGAGCTAGATGTGCCATCTGAAGATACGCCCACTGCTGAACCCTCTGTCATTGGACCGAGCACGACAAACCCCTTACCTTCAGTTTCCGAGAAAGCTATTTAAGAAACCTGTATAATCACTTTTATTATTCCTGCAAACATACTTTTATTTTATTCGATATATGTATAACTTAATCCCCTAGCATTTGCAAACCTGCACTTTAATATTAATATGAAACTGCCAACATAGCCAACAAAGGTTGCACGAGACCCCATCATAATGAGATCATAAGAACAATCAAAACACTTATTCACAAAATATTTAATCAGAAACATGTAAGTTAAGCATCTTAATCATTCAACCATAAAAAACCAAATAGCTCGCAAAACGTTATTCATTATATTATTCAGTTTCTCAAATAACATGCGGGAGAAGTGCCCTCCGGCCCAGAGTTACCTTCTCCCGCCACAACACTTACAAACACAAACTCTCCACCATCTCGCTAAAAAAAACTTTCTGCGGGAGAAGTGCCCTCCGATCCAGAGTTACCTTCTCCGGCCGCCAAAACACAACACCTGCCACAAACACAAGCTTCCCAGAAGTGCCCTCCGGTCCAGAGTTACCTTCTCCCGTACCACAAAAACACAACGTACCACTAACACAAGCTTCCCACAAGCTCACCTGGTCGGGAGAAGTGCCCTCCGGTCCAGAGTTACCTTCTCCCGTACCACAAAAACACAACGTACCACAAACACAAGCTTCCCACAAGCTCACCTGATCGGGAGAAGTGCCCTCTGGTCCAGAGTTACCTTCTCCCATACCACAAAAACACAACGTTCCACAAACACAAGCTTCCCACAAGCTCACCTGGTCGGGAGAAGTGCCCTCCGGTCCAGAGTTACCTTCTCCCGTACCACCACAAACACAATCCTTCCACTAGCTTGCCTGGTCGGGAGAAGTGCCCTCCGGTCCAGAGTTACCTTCTCCCGTACCACAAACACAATCTTCATGCATAATACTTTTTCAAGTGACACATGTTCCAGCTTCTAGGCAAAACCTGTCCAGCTGCATTTTCAAGAATGTATGCTCCTCCTCGTAACACCTTCCTCACTTTGAACGGCCCGATCCAGTTTGGTTCCAACTTCTTAGTCATCCGCAAAGCATCAGCCCTCTTCCACACCAGATCATCGACCTGAAAACAACGATGCTTAACTCGCTTATTAAAAGTAGCTTGCACTCTCTGTCTATAATGTTCGACCCGAGCTGCAGCTTTCTCTCTTATTTCATCAATTGTCTCAATCGCTCCTCGAGCCAGCCTTTCATTCTCTTCCACATTAAAAGATGTCAACCGCTGCGAACCTCCCACTATTTCCGCTGGAATGACCGCGTCCATCCCATAAACTAAGCTGAACGGCGACTCCCCCGTGGTAGTTCGGGGAGTCGTTCGGTAAGCCCACAGAACTGACGCGAGCTCCTCTTCCCAGAGCTCGCCTGTTTTTTCCAATTGCAGCTTAAGTCCTTGCACAATTATTCGATTAGTAACTTCTACGTGCCCGTTGGTTTGTGGGTGCGCCACAGAGGCAAATCGCTGCCTCATCCCCATCCGACACCAACACTCGGGGTACTTCGTACCTGCAAAATATGTTATCAAAAATAGAATCCATTATATGTTTCTCGCTTATCCCCGTGACCGCCTCGGCCTCCACCCACTTCGTAAAGTAATCAATCGCCACCACTAAGTGCTCTTTGTTGCTTGGGATCTTTGGGAAAGGTCCTACAATATCAATTCCCCACTGCGCAAATGGACACGGCGAACTCATAACCATCATATCCTCAGCCGGTATGTGAATAACTGGAGCATGCATCTGACACTTCTTACACGTCCGCACTAGCTCGTTAGCCATAGTTTTCATCCTGGGCCAAAAGAAACCAGCCCGCAAAGTTATGCCCATCAATGCCTTTCCCTTTGCGTGGTCACCACAATAACCCTCATGTATTTCTTTCAACACTTCCGCCCCCCGCTCTACAGCTAGACATTTCAAAAAGGGCCCAAAGCGTGATCTTTTATACAATTCTTCGTATATCACACAAAAGCGAGCTGCTACCCTGGCCTCCTTCGTTGTCAATCTTTCCGCACCCTCCTTTGCTTTAACCAAGACATCCCAGATAGGTGTACGCCAATCACCCTTCACTTCAACTTCCATAACCTCTTTACCTTTTTCTATGCTACTATGACTTAGCTCCATTAATGTAATTGTCCGAGACATCCCAGATAGGTGTACGCCAATCATCCTTCACTTCAACTTCCATAACCTCTTTACCTTTTTCTATGCTACTATGACTTAGCTCCATTAATGTAATTGTCCGAGTATCACAAGTTCCAAAGGCTCCGGCTATCCGAGCGAGCTGATCGGCACGGGTGTTCTCAGCTCGTGGTAAATGTTCCAGCTTGAATTTCTCAAAATGTATTGCTTCTTCGCGCAATTTATTCAAATACACCGCCATCCGCTCTTCTTTAGCCTCAAAGGATCCATCGAACTGACAAGCTATCAGCTGGGAGTCAGTATACGCCCAAAACTTCCGTTCTCCTAGGTCGCTCGCCATCTTGAGACCTTGCAACACAGCTTCGTACTCTGTCTCGTTATTGGATGCTTTAAACACTAGTTTGATCGCAAACTCCAGACTCTCCCCATCCGGGCTGGTCAACACAATACCCAGCCCTGCTCTTGATGCCATAGTTGAACCATCTGTGTACAGGGTCCATGCTTATACCTCCTTTTCTTCTTCAGCTGGTTTCGTCATTTCTTGTAAAAAAAATCCGCTAACACCTGCGCCTTAATAGCCATCCTAGGCTCAAAAATTACATCATACTCACTTAACTCCACAGCCCACTTTACCAATCTCCCAGATACATTGGGATTGCCCATAACCTGTTTAAGGGCTAGGTTGGTACGCACCTTCACCCTGTGACTCAAGAAATAGGGTCTCAACTTCCTCGCTGTACAAACCAACGCAAAACCTCCTTTCTCGAGCTCGGTATACTTCAACTCAGCCCCGTGTAGCATTCTACTAATGTAATAGATAGGCTTCTGCGTGCCCGTCTCTTCTCTTATCAGCACTGAACTGACGGCGACCTCCCCTACAGATATGTATAAAATCAAATCCTCTCCAGGCATAGGTTTAGTCAATAGTGGTATCTCCGCCAAGTATTTCTTTAACTCCTCAAATGCATTCGCAGCTTCCTCTGTCCACTCAAACTTGGATCCTTTTCGTAGCGTCCTAAAAAATGGTACACCTCTTTCCGCCGACCTGGAAATAAAACGACTGAGACCTACCATCCGGCCTGTAAGTACCTGAACATCACGTACTATGCGAGGATGTGGCATCTCCAAAACAACTCGCACCTTTTCTGGATTAACTTCAATTCCTCGCTCTGTCACCATATACCCCAAAAACTTCCCCGACCTCTCACCAAACGCACATTTTTTCGGATTGAGCTTCATCCCGTACTACCTTAATATAACAAATGTCTTCTTCAAATCCTCCACATGGGATTCAGCTCGCTTTCTCTTAACCAGCATGTCATCAACATAAACCTCCATGGTAGACCCCAGCAAATCTTTGAACATGCGGTCCACCAACCTCTGATAGGTCGCTCCTGCATTTTTCAAGCCAAAAGGCATGGATACAAAACAATATGTACCCGTAGAAGTGACAAAACTTACTTTGGGTTGACCTTCCTTTGCAAGAGGTATTTGGTGATACCCCTGCGATGCATCCATCATGCTCAACAGCTCACACCCTGAGGTAGAAACCACCAGCTGATCAATTCGCGGTAAAGGATAATGATCTTTCGGGCAGGCTTTATTTATATCATGAAAATCCACACACATCCTCCACTTCTGAGCGGGTTTTGGCACCATCACCACATTGGACAAGTACTCAGGGAATTGAATCTCCCTTATATGGCCAGTTTTCAACAATTTCTGTACTTCCTCTTCAATTACTTTATCTAATTCTAGCCCAAAATGTCTCCTCTTTTGCTTTACTGACTTCGCCTCTGGATCTGCATTCAAATGATGTTGCGCGACCTCCGGCGACACCCCCATCAACTTTACATTCCCAAATGCGAATATATCCCGAAGTTCCTTTAACAACTTTATCAATTCGTCCCTCAATGTCTCGGGTATTAGGGTCCCCACCTTTGTAGTATACTCTGGGCGGTCATCTTCTAACGAGATCTCCATCAGCTCTTCATTTGGTTGGACTGAGTTCTCCTGTTCCCTTATCTTCTTTGCATTAATTATCCCCTCAGGCTGTTCATCACCCCTTCCGCGCTTACTCTCCACCGACCCTCTCCTGATTGCCAGTTGATAACACGAACGTGCGACCTGCTGTTGTGCGATAATTTCCCCTACTTTGTCACCCACCGGATACTTGATGCTCATGTGATAAGTTGATGTTACCGCCTGGAACCCATTGAGGGCAGGTCGCCCTAATATAGCATTATAGGTTGACCTTCCTCGGATGATCAAAAACTTCAGGTTCCTCTCCATTCGCACTTCGCTTCTTCCTAGTGCGACCTGGAGCATCAGCTCGCCCTCAGTATTCACCTGTGCCCCATTAAATGCATATATAGGCGTGTTTACAGACCGCACCCTCTTTTCTACCTCCATTTGCTCAAGGAAATCCGTATATAAGATGTTCACCGATCTTCCATTGTCCACAAAAATTCTGCCCACATCATACCTTGCAATTTCAACTTCAATCACCAATGCATCATTGTGATCTTCCTGTAGCCCACGCCGATCATTGGGGCCAAAAGAAATGACTGGCCCCACAACCTGTGATTGCCGACTTACACTAGCTACCTCCCATGTTCCGGAACGAGCTGACTTAACATGCCTTTTTCGCGCATTATTGGAATCACCATCCGCCGGTCCTCCCGAAATCATATTTATCCTCCCCCTGTTTCTCCGCGGACCATCACGTTCTTGGTTTTCCTGCTGCCGTTGCCTCGCGACCTGTCTCTGGGGTGGACCTTCTGGCGGTGGTGGGGGCAGTGGCCGCCCCTGCTCCTTTGGTTCTCTCTCCTTGTAAATCACCTCCTTTAAATGCCCTGCTTTTATAAGTCTCTCTATCTCCTCCTCGAGGTGCCTTCAATGTTCAGTATAATGTCCATAATTGATGTGAAACCGACAAAAAATGTTAGTACTGGGATTTGTGGGGATCGGTGTACGATCCTCTGGCTATTTTATAGCATCGGGTATCAAACGCTCCATAATACCAAACACCTTAGATCACGGATATGTTAGTGGTGTGAAATCCTCCTCTCTCCAATTTCGCATACTCTCCTCCGAACTTTTACTAATCGCAGAGCTCAGAAGTCCGCGCACCACTTGTCTCGGTTCTCTCCACAATTCCCTTCTAGATCCACTATCCCCCACATTTACGACCTCCCTACCGAAATGTGCGCGATGTTCCTCTTCAGCCTCCTCCAACTATACATACTTATGACATCTTGCCAGAACCTCGTCATAGGCTCGTGCCTCTTTCTTGACCACCGATTTCCGTAGATCCTCTCTTCTCAATCCTTGATGTAAAGCCCCAGCCTTCATCTCATCAGTCGCAGCGGGCACCTCTAGGGTAGAACTGGTGAACCTGTTAATATATTGCTTAAGTGTTTTGTTAGGTCGCTGTACCATGGTAAAGAGCGACTGTGCCATCTTCGCGCTATGCCTCACGCTAGAAAAATGCTTCATGAAAGCAGCTCGCAACACCTGATAACTGGTAATCCTTCCCCGCGGGAGCTGGTAAAACCAATTTTTTGCAATTCCTCTCAAGGTGGACACAAAGGCCTGACACGCCACAACATCTGTGTAACTACGCAACATCCTTGCATTTTCGAAGAGCTGTAAGTGTTCGGTTGGGTCCGTCACTCCCCGATACTGAAACTCCAAGTCCTTATACCCCCTGGGCACGGCAGCCCACAATATATCCTCTGAAAAGGG
>BMAC01000071.1:1370185-1391982 GCA_014905375.1 Phtheirospermum japonicum
TTACTCCCTGGTCCCACCTCGTTTTCGTCCCTTCTTTCATTATCCCTGCCACAACTTTTTTCGGGTTTTATCCCGAGACTCACCGTCCATTTCTGAGGCTTGGGTTTCGCTTTCACTGGTGTGTTTGTCATATCGGTGACCTGATCGCCTGTACTGCCCTCGTCTCACCTTTACCCCCTTTTCTCTATGTTTACGCGTTGTAGACGCGGTAGAGCTAGATGTGTCTACGTTTTTGCGTTTACTTTGTTCCTTCTTTCCGCGAGAAGCTCTCCTGGCTGGAGATCTCTCGTTTTGTTTTGCTTCCCTGGTTATCGACTTTTCCTCCTTCTCGTTGTTAAGTTCGTCCCTCCTCTCTTTCCGAGTACCCAACTCGCCTGTCGGATATCTATGCAATTCTTCCTGTTTCTCCCAAGGCACGAAATATATAAGCCCTTCTAAGAATCCTTTATCGACCTGACAATGTTTGTTCTTGGGTAAGTTCTTCCACTCTTCTGTCCCGAAGTGGATCGCCTTTTGTGCTATTACCTCCGGTGTCTTCAAAACGTTCACTGGTTCCTTCCCTTCCCGATGCTTTAGAGAGGGCGGTGGTGTGCCATTCAAGCCTTGGAATGCTGGATCCACCTGTGGAGGTGTCCGCCCTCCTTTTGTCACATCTTCCTCATCGATGCCCAGCATACCGGTCTTCTTTTTCTGCTTGTCCGACTCAGAACCTTAGTGCAAGATTTTGGGTATTATATTATCCTTCATGTTTATTTTTTGAGATTTCTCATGCCTTTCGCTCAAGGACTCGATGTCCCTCTTTCCCACAGACGGCTCCAATTTAATAAGTCCAAAAAGTTGGGTTACCAAATAGGGTACTAACCTCAAGATAGAGATCAGTGACCTGAAGCAAATTCTGAATATGTCACCATGACCTGCCAAGCCTTCTGCAAGTCTCCTTCTAAAATATACTATTATGATAAGCACACAATTCACATCTCTAATTAACCCACTTTCCTGGTAAATAATGGGAATCATTAAACTCATACCAAGTCAACCCATCAGACGAAATTAATCAAGAGGTTCTATGAATCATATATATAAACACCATCGTACGCCATTATATATAAAGAGAAATCAACATCCAAATCTCATGAGAAAATAAATTATGGGATCAAACATCTACTATCAATAAAAGTACACCAACTTTATATATATTAAACCCCAAATAATAGTAACACCGAAAAGGTAACTCCCTCAATATAATATCAAATAATCAATATCACATGTCAAATAGTCCATATCACACGTGTCTAGAATTAAGCAGATGATATCTCAACAAGTAATAAATCATTACTCCAAAGACTTTATTACAAATACTCCACAACGGGCGCGTGATGGAGCAAATCCATAAATCTCATCATGACAAAACTTAGAAAAATATTATTTATGCAAAGAACCCATGTGAGAATTTGTGGCTTGCATGAAATTATTTGAACTACTGTAATTATAACCTCTTCCATACAATTTGTTTTTCAAAATTCTTAATTAACACATAATAATATATCATCTCTACTCTATCTTACCAATTCCAATAAACCTCCCGATATACCAACAATTGGACAAAATAACTTGATACTCACAAGTACAGTACACACGTAATTTTTTAAACCAACACATATCCACATATCCCATTAAGATATTCAATTAAGCCATAAAGAACCACTTAATCAGATGCCAATTCTCAATAATAAATCAAATAATCCGATTTACAACAACTAACCATATAGATCATATAATCATACCATACAATCATCCTTAAACGCATCTAAAAGAAAATAAATACTTATCTCAATTTTTGTTGCGTTCGGTTGATACGCGGCCTCATTGTCTTAGACTCCGAGCAACAAATAAATCGACCTTGAATATTTGGACACGCGACCTCATCACGTTTGTTTGCGTTGACCATTCCCGGGTTAAGCCCAGGCAACACATAGAGTAACCCTCAAGAACCAATATTAATACAAGCTCAACAAATAGACCTTACTCAGTCCATTAGTATATGATCATAAAAATAATCAATAAATAAAACGCAAGCATCACAATCCTTACTCGTGCTTACAAATCTTCAAAACCTGATCTCCACCAATATTCATATTTAACCACTATATATCGTAAATATTATACCTAAAATTCAACTTCATCCAACAACTAAATTGTGCATAACTTAATTTTCAAAAGAAGGCAGACAAACAATTTTCGGGAAAAAGGATCAGCCCTCTTCAAAATTCATTATAAGATTTTTCCGAACTCAAACTCAAATCCACACAGTTCGGATTGAACTTCAATATGTTTAGAATAATATATAAAGTTTTTGGCTTCATCCAATGGTTATATTATGCACAATCGTATTTTGAAAAACGTTGCGCAAAATTTTCCGAAAATAAAATTTGCTTCACTCGAAAATTTGTATATATTCCCACACACCTCAAAATCCAATCCCCACTGTTCAAAACGTAATTCAAAAGGTTATCAAGGTTTTGTAAGAATTTCAACACGATCTAACGGTTGAATCGTTAGAAAACAATTTTTCAAATTTATTGCGCAATTAGATTTTAGACTTACGAAAATTGTGTATCTCACATCTTTCGCTCAAGGACTCGATGTCCCTCTTTTCCACAGACGGCGCCAATTTGATAAGTCCAAAAAGTTGGGTTACCAAATATAGGGGGTACTAACCTCAAATAAGAAGTCAGCGACCTCAATAACTTTAAATCTCCTTCACAGCGACTTGATAAGCCTCCAACAAGCCTCCTGGCGACCTAACCGATCCTGCAAAACAGCACCTTCAGCCAAGGCGGGGGGCGGCCTCGGCGAAGGTCCTCCGATGCTTAAGTTAGATAGTGCGAGAGATATATTTTGAGAGATCAATCCGTCATAAAACAACTCCAACTTAGAAAATAAAGAGAGGTATGCACCCCTTTTATAGAGACAAGAGAAGTCCTCCCCAAGCCAGGGTTACCTTCTCCTACCATAATTCCATAAATACCATAACTGACTTAGAATTAGGATTCCTCATATATGCTAAGTTTTCATAAACAATAAACCTCTCCTTAAATTACCAGAATAGGCCTGGGCCTCTTATTCTTTTCATATAGTCCGTCGGGACCCCATAAACCACTCACACTAAGCCCACGGGCTTGATATTCACAAAGCCCATAACCAAACTCAACTACAGTGCTCAAACCACAAGAGGTCGCGACCCTATATGAGAACTCATCCTCATACTCCAGGTCGCTACTCCACAAACCAACTTGCTTACTCTTCCACTGAAACCACTCAGCTCGCTCACCTCCCAGAGGAACACCCTCTCCAGGAAATGAGGTCGCGTACCACAAATAACCTCATATATCAAATAATATTACGTATGGACATTTTGGTCCGCATCATGTATCGAGTTGAAAGAGAACTAAAACCTAAATACTATACACGAATAAACATCTTAAAGCCATTACCCGACAATGACGCCAAATTTTGAAGTGATAATGGACTACATTTTACAAACATTTAAGGATCACCCACAAGATAACGAGGTCGTTCGTAGTGCAGTGAGGTGACTCAAGTCGAATATCTAAAGAAAAGGCAATCGAAAATAAGATGTTTATTTTTCACAAAACTACACTAAACACACAATCAATTTAAGTTGGTTTTTGGTTTATCATACTAAGAAATTCCAAACTACAATTAAAGCTTAGAAAAGATTTGAGAAAAAATATCAAGACATAATCATGGCAATTTTCAAATAATACCAATCTTGAAAGTTAGAAATTTAAAACATAAAGCTAATGAGATTCATGAATTCATAACTCAAGCACGAGTAAAATAAAGCAAGGCATGCAAGAAAATGAGCATTTAAAATACGTCAAGAAAGTCAAGGAAACTAATTTTTAACAAGAATCTAGACTTAACAACCAAATGCATAAAATTGACTAGTTTAGAAGAACCCATTTGTCTTTCATTACCTACTTTCCTAATAAGCTAAATGAGGAAATAAGCTTGAAAATAAGAGCAAGAACTCAAATGTGTAGGGAAAAAAGAAGGATTTTACTAACAACACATGAAAGCTTAAACATTCAAATTACAAATAATACAAGAGCATCAATAGACTATTCATACACTTCACAAGACAAGAACAATAAAACATGAATTAAAAATTACCCTAATTAACAATGTTCTTCAAGTCTCAAGAGTAAGAAGAGTTTCAAAGTTCACCAGGATACAAGAGCTACTCAACATAAATTAACTACTAATTTACAAGATAAAGGCTTACAAGTAAAAAAGAAACAAGGAGGATTTAGGAGCTTGAAGAATGTGGGAAGGTAAGAGGATAACGTTTTTTTGTGAGAAAATTCCTCTAATACCAAAATGAAGCCTAAGAATCCCTCCATTTACTGAGAAGTGTAATAATACATATATGAATGAATAATAGGGGGAAATGGTAACTTTGACAAAAATGGCCTTCCTTCGATCGACTGTCAATTAATCATAATTGACGGTGTCTCTGTCGTCAATCAGGTGTTGATATACGGAGGCAGTCGACAGTGCAAACATGGCTGAGTGTCGATGGCCTGTCGATTGATGGTTGCAGCAATTTCTCGGCAGATCGATGGGATCCTCCTGTCGATGCATACGAAGAGTGCGTGTCGATTAGCGCGTCGATGACCCATCGATCAATGACTGTGATTCATGGGTTCGGGTCATGTTTTCGTTGAATTGAGCCAATTTTGATCCTTTAGAATGTTCTAGGGCCCATTTGACTATCCTAAAACCAACAAAAACCAAACTAAAATAAATATTTACAAAGATGTGAGGAGAATACAAAAAATACTAAGAAGTGGACACAAGTTACGAAAATGTGAAACAAAGAAAAATGAGATAAATACGACTCAAGCCAACTAAAAAATATAAAACAAGACACAAAAATATATAAAGAAAATAAGAAAAAATGCACAAATCAACACTGGAGTTGTTTTAGATGTACAATCCATGATCGATAGTGAAAATAATTTGGTTAAGTCATTTACAATGGCCAAACCAACGTTTGGAGTGGATGGTGTTGCTGAAATGAAATTACATCTACTTGGAAGAAGAGGCGAGGATGGAAGGACATATAATCTTCCAAAAGTGGAAGAGCCTTTGCCTATTAGTTATTGGTGATCTAGATCCTCAAAGTAGTAATATGGATATTGTAATAGATAAGAGACGAGGTAATTCGAGACTTATCAACGAGTTACACCCTTCGTATCCAGCTCTACAATATCCATTGCTGTTTTCTTATGGGGAAGACAACTATAGAGAGAGATATTTTTTTTTCTGAACATCAAAAACATAAAAGTAAGGGTAGACAATATGTGAGCTAGAGGGAGTTTTTCCCTCATCCGTTGCATGAAAGAAAGACCCACTATTATATATAGTCTATGACTCACACAAAAGTTCATAATTGATGGATATACGATGATTGAATATTCAAGATTATTGTACGTCAGAACCCATCAAAAAAATTACGAAGCGAGATGGACAGTGGGATTATTGATGCAATGTTATGAGGTGAAATAGATGGCTCAAGTGTTGTACTAATGTTGTCTTACCTGCGATGTTTACTGGAAGAGCTCGATTTATGATTCAAAATTACTAAGATGCTTGTTGGTGGGTAAGTTATCATGATTTATTCATTACATTCACGTAAAGTCCTAAATGGTCGGAGATTATTTGCTTTATAATAAAAGAAATCCAGAAGGGAATATGGACTGAGAATTTATAACTAGAGATTGAACTTATATAATTTCAAGAATTTTCAAAATCAAGTTGGATGCTTTGATGAGAGACTCGTGATAATATAAGATTTCGAAAAAAATATTTTAGGAGAGTATACAAAAATTTATGTTTTCATATTATTTAATCCAAGAGTAATAAATTATTAATATTTTTTATTTTTTAATTTGTTGTTAATTTGTATATTATGATTTTCTTTAGTTATTCACACCATGGAATTCCAAAAGGGAGGTCTTTCTCATGGAAAAATATTTCTTTTTCTACCAAAGAAAGACAAATGCCCAAATACTGGTACTCTTAATCGAAATCATGAACCATGTGGTCATTTACAAAAATCTTTCCCTTGCATGATTGATGAGAATCTCACAAAATATTTTCCAAAGAGTTTTAATAGTAACTACCACTGTAGATAACTATGGTTACCTAGTGTATATACATAGAAATACTAGAAGAAATGTTACAAAGAATGGTGTCCAGCTAGATAATTGGTGGGTCATTCCACATAATGTTTATTTATTGCTTAATTGTGCAGCTAATTTGAATGTTTATTGGTATAACCAATTCATATCTATCAAGTATTTATTTAAATATGTCAACAAAGGTAACAATAGGGTTACCACAATGTTCTATCAGAACAAAGATGGGGAGGCATGAGAAAAAGATTAATGAGATATACATGTACTATGATCGCCATTACAGTTCTCCATGTGAATCGGCATGAAGAGTATTAGGTTATGAAACCCAGTATAAAACTCCACCTATCATGCGTTTGAGTTTTCATCTTACAGGAGGGCAGAATGTGTTGTAAAATGATAATGATCTGTTGGACGCGGTAATGAAATACAAATTAACACATCATAGCATGTTTTTAGGTTGGTTTGAGGTGAATAAAAAATATCCAGAAGTACAGAGTTTGACTTATATTGAGTTTCCTCAAGAATTTGTTTAGAACTCAACAATGAAATAATGGACACATTGGCAGCTAGATTTGTTCTCATAGCATGGATTTTACTATATTCTGCCAGGATCACATGATAACTATTGTGCTTGGTGTATACTAAATGTAATTTGAGAAGTCTAATGCCACGATAATATAAAAAAAACTTAACGGCACACAATACGATACATATCACGATGCATGTTATTCTCTGGGGTAGTTGTTAGATGATAGGGAATATATTAACCGTATATCATAAGCATGGAGACCAGTACATTCTGTGAGGTCTTTATTCGCAACCTTGTTAGCATCAAAATCTTTAGCACGTCCAGAAAAAGTATGGGAGAAATGTTGGGAGGATTTGTCAGGTGACATTCTATATAATCAACAAAAGATGAGAATGTCTAAAGGTAGCATTTATTGACATACTTTTTATCCTCTATAAATTACTTAGTTATCTTCTGTTATATTATTACAATGTTTTTAATCACATTTTCAATGCACCATTTTTCTTTTTTCAGATTAAAAAATGAGTAATGCTGAAACTCAGAACCTTACTTTGCTTGTAACTGATAGTTTATTGTCATATATGTGAAAGATACTAAAGGGTTTTTCTCCCATGCCAATTCCAAGATGGTTGATTCCAGTATGTATCGTAATATTTTATTGCTGAAGGACTGGAGTATGAACGTGATGCACTCATTGAAGAGTATGGTAAATTGGTTGATAATTGAATATTGAACAGTGTCACATTTATGATAAAGTCATGGATACAGTACACTCGATCAAATATGTTATATTCTTTGTGTATGGATACAAAGGGACCATAAAAATATTTGTTTCAAGGACGCTTTCTGCGGCCGTTATACCTAATGGTGGAGTTATTTTGAATGTAACATCTAGAGTCATAGCTTATATTCTTCTTCCGAAAGGAAGAACTCGGCATTCCGTATTTAATGTCCCTTTTAATCTCCACCAAGATTCATCATATTTGATTTTTATTGGAACCCCACTTGCAAAATTAATGGTACGTGCGCAGCTTATTATTTGGGACGAAACCTCAATGATGCATAGACATTGCTTCTAACTATAGACAAAACATTTAAAGACATGATGGGATTGCAAAATAATTATAACAGACAATCTTCATTCGGTAGCAAAACAATAGTTTTTGGTGGATATTTTCTTCAAAGTTATCGGTTAATCCAAAAGGCACTAGATCATATATTGTTCAAGCGAAGATCAATTTTTTGCATTTATGACTCATTGCAAGGTCTTGAGGTTGATCAAGAATATGAGGATGCACGATTTCATTTCAGATCCTAATTGTTTCAAATTAAAAAAATGTCGACTGGATAAATAGTATAGAACAGTTGGAGGACCAAACGATTGTATTGTTCAAATTGAAACCCCAAATGATCTATTATTAAAAGATGATAGTGACCATTTTGCGTCAATTTTGGTGAGCACATATCCACAATTTGAAAAAACTATTGAATGCCCCGCTTATTAGAGGGTCGTGCTATTCCTGCCCCAACACTTGATGCCATCTTTTTGATTAATAAATATATGACATCATGGAATGATGGAGAATTTAAATTATATATTAACTCTGATTGTGCGTGAAGATCCGATTTAAATATTGACATATTACAAGACGTCCACTCACCGAAGATTTTAAACACCATCAAATGATCTGCATTACCGAATCATGAGTTAAAACTGAAAATCGGAATTCCACTCATGCTGTTGAGAAATATTGATCATCACTTGTGTTGTGTAATGGAACAAGGTTGCTTGTTATAAAACTTGGCGATCATTTATTGGCCAAGACTCTTCAAGGAAGTAATGCAAGTAAAGTGGTGTTGACTCCTATAATGATTATCACACCATCTAATACGAGGTTGTCTTTAAAGTTCTAAAGATGACAGTGTCTGGAATCCCGCCATACACCATGGCAATCAACAAAGATCAAGAACAATCTCTCTCTCATGTTGGACTTTTATCTAAAGAAATCATCTTTTAGTCATGGTTAATTGTACGTTTCTATATTAGGAGTGACCAATCACAAGTGTTTAAATATGGTGATCATTGATGATGAGAATAAATGTATTAACGAAACTACAAAATTAAGGTACAAGGAAGTTTTCATAAATTAAAGTACATTTTGTCTTATAACAATCCTTTACCAGATTATACCATTTCTTCAATACTATTACATATATATATATATATATATATATATATATATATATATATATATATATATATATATATAATTATATGATTTATATATATAACTTAGGTACACACACTCACACACAATAACTTATTTAAATATTTTATACATTCAAACCCAATAGTTATTATTTGAGATAATTAAAATATTACCGTACAATATTGTGTGTGTGTGTGTGTGTGTGTGTACTAGTTCAACGCTCGTATGTTACATATGTGATTTATCAAAATAAAAACTTAAAATATAATGTATTCTCAACTCATGCCTTGTAAAATGACTAATCACTATTTATAATATATTACTTTTTTATTCTTCAATGATTTTATATTTTTTTAGATTTAAAACCGTTAATAATTTTATTTACATACTTATAAAATTCAAAAGTTTTAACATTCTCAACCGGTGTCCAAATTTTATGAATTTATTATTATTATTATTAATTACTTTTATATTTTAATATTTAGATTAAATTTGTTAATAAATTTGAGTTACATATATACTTTAAAAATTTTAAAAGATGTCATATTATAAACCCATGGGTATCAGTGTCTGATTAATAATTACTAATTATTATATAATCTTATATTTAGATTGAGTTATTTAACAATATTTGGTTACATGCTTAGATTATTGCAAATAACTTGTAATTTGCTTATATATTATATTTGAAATTATAAGAATAAAACTGTTTTATCTTTTATTATAAATACAACTTATTTAGGTTATTTTTATAATTTGTTTAATTAACATTATATTATACTTTTCCCATCTCACAAAAATAATGCAGTACTACGTATTCGTCCGTCCCACAAAATAGTCTAGTGTTTCATTTTTATCCGCCAATAAACATAGTCCAGTTACCATATTTAACATATCATTAATTTTTTTATTTCCACACATTCCTCTTAATTAATATTTCTGCAAATACCAATTCATCTCTTGGTAAGTGGAATATTGATAAAAATACAATGCAAGGTTTTAATATTAATACACTAATACCAGCATTAACTTCTTGAATTACTAATTCACATTAATAAATTTGATGATAAGGGTATAGTTCAAAATCAATATGTAAATTAATGTCTTAACTATATGCTACCAATTTCTTAACAGGTGTGAAATTAACCGGATGACTATCAATATGGTACAGATGGAGTAAGTAATTTATCTTTTAATTAAGATAACTAATTAGTTTTTTTTTTCTATTTATATATAACTTTTAATATTTTATATCAAATGAATAAAAAGAAAATATTGAATTAGGAAAAAAATAATAAAAGAAAAATAATAAATTAAGCAAAACATAATTAAAGTAAAATACTTATTTAGGTAATATATAATAAAATATATATTAAGTTAGGTAGATATTAGAAACCTCATATGTTAGCAAGTCTCCAAACCACAAAATTTCGCCAAGTAAGAATCCGAGCCACCAAAATATTACACGTCAGCCTGACGCTTACTTGGCAGATACTTAGGATAGAGATCTTTGAATTTAGTATATATATATATATATATATATATATATATAATATTAAATTGGGTGCCCTACTATTCTGCGTTTATTAGAATTAAGATTGCTCTTTTTTCCCTTACTTTTTATTATGTTTATCTGTATTGTTTGAAAGTTTTTATTATTTTTTTTGTTGTACTTATTATTATTATTAGGATTACCATGGTAAGGAAATTTAGTATATTATTAGGAATATGATTTTCACTTTATTAAATTTGGAAACATATAATAAAAAGAAATTAAATATAATAAAATTACGGTATTGAATTTGATAGATATTAAGTTCGTATGACACATAAGCAAGCGAAGCACCAAAATTTTTTATTAGCCCAACTAAGTATGCGAATCAAACACATAGGTTAAGAGAATTTTGCATTAATTTATAAGAGTGATATATATGGTGAAAATAGGCCCTAATGTGAAAAAACGAGAGTGAATACTAGCCATTATAACTAATATGATCTAAAGAATCTTTTTTTTAAGAAATATTATTAATCTAGCAAACAAAATTAAAGTAAATATTGCATGTCCTAATTTTCTTCCCTGAAAGAGACGCCCGAGCAAAATATGTTAATCTAAACATTCCAAAAAAAAAAAAACATTAAAATCCCCCTTTCAGCAGAAAAGAACCTTAATTTCAGGGAGATCAAAACTGAAACTCGTCGTCGATTTCTACAAATTTCATCCTCCTAATCGCAAGATTTGGGTTGCACGCAGTGGCTTTAATTGAAGACGAATAAGGTATTATTCTATTTGAATATGCTACCTCGGTTTTCAAATCTCCTAGATGTATTCTTTAGTTCATATGATTCAAAAGACATTTGATTTTTAGGTTTTGCTAGTTTATTTTATATTGAAGCGAGGGTACCTCAGTCAATTTAGGGTATTAATGTTGAAGAATATTATGCACATAGAGTTAAAGTTCTTGTGCACCTCTATGTTAATAAGGATGTGTTTGTATTGAGACTATATAATTAGTCTTATCATTAATTAGTCTGAGCTAGCTAGATAGATTGTGATAATTTTGATATCAAAGGTTTGCACCATTATATCATGGAGTGAATAATCTGCATATTGCTAGGTTTTTACACTTATCATCATATATTGTATTTAAGCAAATATTAGTCTAGTGACACTAGTGCAGTAGAGACATTGTAGAATGGATATTGAAGCGTTCTAGATATAGCCGTTCTAGAAAGTCTGACTTTCTAGAATGATTTTTTAACCCATTCTAGAAAGTTAAACTTTCTAGAACAGTTAGTTACCCATTCTAGAAAGTTTATCACCCGTTCTAGAAAGTCGTCTTTCCGATCCTTTACTCTCAAACCCGTTCTGGGAACAACTTTCTAGAACGGATTTTAAAATCCGTTCTAAAAAGTTTGTTTTCTAGAACGAATTTCAAACATACCTTCTAGAAAGTTTATATTTCCAGAACGGGTTTTAGAAATCTATTCTAAAATGTTTATTTTCCATAACGAATTTCTAAACTTATCTTCTAGAAAGTTTATTTTGCAGAACGAAAAAATACCTTCTAGAATATTTATTTTCCAGAATGGATATTGAAAATTGCTTTCTAGGAGTATGGTTTCCAGAAGGGTGTACAAAAATTACCTTATGGAAAGTGTAGTTTTCTAAAACGGGTTAAACAAGACCCGTTCTAGAAAGTTTTAAAAAAATTTAAAAAAATGCAATTAAAGCAGGATTAATCCAAAATCACCAATAAAAGGTATTGTGAATATAATTATATCACCAAAAAATACACCAAAACTTAATAAATCAAGACATTTATCACTAATGAAAAATAATTGTATCAAAACATGTAAGTTCATAACTATGATCTTTTAAAATCCTTTCAAACTATCTAACGGTTGAGCTTAGAGGTGTGCTCATGATATTTGAGTGCGCCTCATTTCTGTTTACATATTACGAGTTTTAAAGCATGAACTGACTATAAATCAAGTTAAAAGAAGATAAAATTGAGTAGGAACAATGCCTGTCCCTCCCAAACAGTGGCTGAAACATGCTCGTCTTGATTGTATGAGATAGGATCGTCAACGAATCCAGGGTTTTGCATAATATTCCATTATGTTTCGGTAACCTAAATATATTCGAAGTGCGAAAAATGACAAGCTTAGTAAATGAACTAGATTACTCGTATTTTCATAAGTTTTATTTTTTAAAAGTAATTGTTTGCAGAAACTTACCACGTGTATCTCATAAGAATATGCTTTAGCTATTGTTGTTGATCCCAAAATTGTTTACGGATGTCTGGATGAAGTTTATATATGTTCAATGTAAGAACAGGCGGGAAGATTCAGCCTATGGAAATTAAAACAATTGGAATGACAGAATCATAAATGAACGACGCAAATGTGAACCCATCTAATGATTTAACAATTTTTCCCGTGGCATGTAGGTCCCAATGATTATTGAAATACTGTTTATTTGATAAAAAACAGTACTTATTATCAACAAAATAGTCATATAAAATCTAAAATAAAAGAAAAAATAAAACTTAAAATCTAGCATATCAATTCTTTTTATCGAAATGTAAATAATTGCATTGATCAAAAAGCTAGCATATAAAGTATGCAGGCATGACCACCAACATGGTTACAAAGTTAAATGTAACAAATCCTAAGGGCCTTCAACATGCATCTAAATGAGTAGACCCATCTAGGTGACGCGAGCACACCTAACCTGTCTTATGTCCCTAGAAATGCAAAGGCAACTAGCAAGCAGTCCCTAAACAATAAAATACATTAATATATAAACATAAAAACCAAGTAAAGCTGAGCATCTAAGAGGGATAGATGCTAAGCTGGCATGTGAAATTGGTTCTTTTTCTTCCTCCTCGTCTTCTTGACTGGAATGAAGTCGGTGCCATACGAGAACTCTGCAGGTAGGTCAAGGGTGTCATCAACCTCTTGATTCTCGCAAGTCGCCTTACTTGTAGATGCCATATCTATTCGAGTGGTGCTCTTATTTTGGGCTGGCTATTGGGTTGCCCCTTCTCACTTGCTTGAGTTGCAACAACTTTGCTGAAGCTCAAAGTTGCTGTTTTGCATGTAACTATGGAAATTTTCTCGTGTTTTTAATTAAGGTTTTATGTTGTTTTGAGTCGAGTTTTATTAGGATTTTCGTTTCTCGTTTTTGTTATTTTTCGTGTTTCTTGTTGATTTTATATTTAATATGGTTTAATGGGTTCAATTAGTTTAACGATTGGTAAAATTCTTGGGTTTTTATGTTCAAAATTCTATTTTCATGGGTAAAGGCATTGAGGACCAAAGTTCAAGCAAAACCGTGCCAAGCCGTGCCAAGATTGGTGCCAAAAGCAAGCTCCAAAATGCCAAACTTTCTAGAATGCTTGCCATGGCTCGCCAAGGCAAGCCATAAGTCACGCCAAGGCATGGCGTGCGCCAAAATCCACGCCAGCACACCCGCCCGGCAGCGCTCGGTAGCGCCTGCGCGCAGCGACCAGATAATTAGTGCAGAAACAGGCATTCTTGAACGGATAAAACAGGCAGTCTAGAACAGATTCTGTTGCGTTCTAGATGCAGCCGTTCTAGATTTGTCAGACATTCTAGAACGGATATTTTTTTACCCTTTCTAGAATAACAAATATTCTAGAACGGATAATTATCCGTTCTAGAATGTTTTATACCCGTTCTAAAAAGTCGCATTTTGGGTCTGCCCCCGTTCTTTATAATACATTCTAGAACGTATAATTATAATATACGTTCTAGAAGGTCCGACATTCTAGAACGGAAAATCTAATATATGTTCTAGAATGTTGTATTTTAGAACGTATTTTCAAAATGTACGTTCTAGAATGTCATTATTCTAGAACGTATATGATAGAACGGATATTCGAATTGTACGTTCTACATTGTCATATTTTAGAATGGACATTCAAATTGTACGTTCTAGAAAGTCTTTATGTAGATCGGATATTCAAATTATACGTTCTAGAATGTCATTATTTTAGAACGGATATTCAAATTGTACATTCTAGATTGTCATATTTTAGAACAGACATTGAAAAATACCTTCTAGAAAGTAGTAAATTTAAAAAAAAAATGAAAGTAGGTGCACTAAAATTGTCGATACTATATATTTTGAATATATTAATTATTTCAAATAATTAATACACCAAAATTAAATAAAAGCAGTAAATGTATCACTAATAGACAATAAAAAAACAAAACATGTAAATAACTATGACCTTTTAAAATCCTTAAAAACATTCTATACAACAAAGGCGGCACCACTCCTGTTAGCACCGTTATAATCATCATAATCATCAAGAGAATGAGTAAGTCGCTGATAACACGAAGCAATTGTTTGCTACCTTCAACTTTTGTCATGTTCAAGGGTGAATAACTCGGGCCTTAGTTTCGACATATACCTATATCCATCAACAATCAAATATTATTAAGCTAGTGACCGAGAAATAAATATTATTTAGGCATTTATAATTGTCTGGAAAATACAAGAAATAAACATCATTTGGTATGAACACCCTGCATTAATCATCCACCACATCTCACTTTATAAACCAGAAACTCAAGAGACGCACGATTCTCGTCAAATCTCTTCAGAATAATCAAAATATTTCTAAAAAATAGTCTGGTTATAAGAAAACACCCGTTTTCTCCTTCAAACACCATTTTCTTGTAATTCGTTACCCCTAAGAAGCAAAATTAAGAGATCTATTTTTTAGTTTATAATCAGTACCCTAATTTACAAGTAACAGTGGAAAATGACAACATATAGGTCCACAAATATATGACAAAATGAAAAAGCCCAACAACAAAGATGCACACCAAGATAAATAAATAAATATATAAATAAATAAACAAACATGTTCATCATTGAAGTATTTTCAATTGCAGAAAAAAAATCTCAGATCGGAGTTGAAAAAAAAAACTCAAAAACCGGAAGAAAAAAAAAACTAAAGAAATTGTGAAAAACAAATATTTGGGCTCCGTCTGACGGAATATAATACAAGTCTTTGCCTTACCTGTGTAGTGGAATGCTGGGGCATTGGGGACGAAGGAATCGGTGAGCTCGGACGTGGGACATGATACCTAAGATATTCACAAGTTTTTATATCATAAACACCTTGTAAATATAATTACGCTAACATCCAGAAAATAAGTCTTAATTACCATCTATGAGAAGGTTGAACGCATTCACTTAGGCATTTCGACTCGCCAAACTCGCCCGCGTAATTACACTCACCGCAGCTGCCTTTCGCTAGATTACCCGGCCAGTGTCTGCCTATGCTTTTACCATTTAACCATATCTCGCCTTTTTCCATGCTCCACATATCTAGCGCTATCAGATCGTTTCCAGCTGGCACATCGAATGTCGTCTGATAAAAATATCATAAATAAATTGTTAAAAATGAACCACTTTGGCGAACTTCTTTTTTATTTTAGGTACTTACGTACGTTAAATTAATGTTTTTCTTGCAGTTAGGGTCGATGAAAAGCTAATGAGAGCACCTTGTACCAAGTTAGGGGTTGTTGTTTTGCTAAGAGGGGCCTGCCAACCCATTGGACTGAAGAACCACCTGTCTCAGTGTTAAGGTTTAGCGATTCGCCTTTCACACCAACCTATCCATGTGTGCAGAGCATATAAAATGTCAGTCCAAAAAGAATAATACACTCATTATTATTTTTCTTATTTTTTTATGCATGGCATAAACCTTATATGACCACCTCTGCTTTGTTAAGTCCGGACTGAAACCGCTTGTTTCTTTTGCCACCACAAATAGAGTGTAGCGTAAGTGCTTGTTTCTCGAGAAGAGATGAGAAAAAAGCTCTTAGAGTCGCAGCCTATTGTACAGAAATTGAAGACTATTTGCAAGTGATCAGCCTCAACTCAAGGGATGGTTCTGGCATTTTTGTAAGATCCATAGATAGAAACATACATCTTCCTCTTCTATTTTGCCACCCCAACCAACTTCATTATTATTATTATTATTATTATTATTATTATTATTATTATTATTATTATTATTATTATCATCATCATCAACCATTTTGCATGATTCTCGGTAAAAACTTGGTTATCCATACCAGTGGGCTAATAAGATGTAACTGCCCTAAACAAAGCATCTATATTCCAAAATTCTAGACACTAACTGCAACCCACAATGTACAACAAAGAAACGAATATCAGAGACTAGCCTAGAAATAGGATATAACTGCACAACTTGCACCCCAAAGCTAGATTTTGCCTCATAAAATAAAAGTCATCGTTTGTAATGCCTTTTATAGATGGCCAACATACACAATAGCTCCGATCAAGCTGCATACATAAGTGAGAACATCGATAAAAGCAAAATAATGAACGGAAGTAAACACACACAAAAAAAAATAATAAAAAAATAAATAAACATGAAAATCAAAATGAAGCACAAATGATTACGTGCAATGATCCCACCGGCGAATTTTCAAGTCAATTCCACCTGTCAAAAGATCACCACCAGGTAACGGAAGCAAGGCACAAATACCTGCAAAAAGAACCACCATACGATATTAGACTAGCTAGTCATTAGTTTCTGGACAAAATATGGGCTACCCGAAGCAATCCAAGTGGTACCAAATTTCAGAGTTCACATTATGATAAACCTAGTTAAGACTCGTGACCATCAGTGTACAGCTCTCGGACTTTCACCTGAAATGTACCATTTTCCCTGCTCTTTTTAAAATAATAATAATAATTATAATAATAATAATAATAATTATTATTATTATTATTATTATTATTATTATTATTATTATTATTATTATTATTATTATTAGTATTATTATTATTATAGATGTAAAATATTTATGGTAAGTTCAATCAGTTGATAAATTGAACTTACCATGTGCCCCAACTGAAACCGCTTAAAGAGATCGGGCCGAGTACACCGTTATTCCAAGTTTCATAGTGCACACCAACATTCTGAGGCGGGCGTAAAAAGCATAATTTAGATAATATAAAATAAAACCACCAACAAAAAAAATGTAAAAAGGGAGGTGGAGAATTAGGGCAAACTAACCGCTAGTCCCAAGATGCTAAGTAAAGAGATTTTTTTAGTGCCGACTTTTAAATTCACATTGCCCGTATATGTCAATTTCGGGTTTTCCAGTGTTCCATACACAGTTCCTATTTGAGACGATGAACAAATACGAGTCATGGTTAGCCGAGAAAAGTGTGTTAGGATTTTATTAATTAATTAAAACACGAAAAAAAAAACCCAACTAATTACCTACTAACTAGTCGTTGATGAAAACATGCAACACATGACCTGCTGACATAACTGTGAGTTGAGGCCATTGTCCGGTCTTTAAAAATCCCTCGTCGGAAGCTATCTCGACTCTATAGTAAACGAGAAAAAATTATCAATAATCGTTGCATGAGTTAGTTTTTAACGGAAATCTCGTAATTATGATCACTTACTGAGTGAAGTACCATAAGTAATCATAGGCGTCCAGGTAACGTTTACTTGCTCCAAAAAGCCTTGTGTTGCTAGTGCGTCACTGACATCAGCGGAAAGAGTCTCGTCATTATATGACTGCCAAGATAGTTCACCATCCGCGGACACCATCTCAGCCTTCGACCCCTTGGATCGAATCTGGGACAAAATAGTAAGAACTTAAAAAAATCAATGCAGAAAGAGTATCACAAAATCCATAATCACTCGTATTTCTAATAGCAAAACTCTATATTTCTCATCTAGCAACTAACTTTTATAAAAGATTAAAGAATGGAAAAGGATTAAATCACATAGTTGGTGGATATGTAGAAATGATGCACAATGTTGCGAAGTTGTTCAACGACCCAAATCGAATGCTATATTCAAAGTGACTCCACAAAGTGAATATTAAAGATTAAAAAAATGTCGATGCACAAATTATAGAGACTTCACCTTGATCGCAGATGTTGTGATTCTCTCCTTTATTGGGGCAAAAGTGTGTTCAACATCACCCCTCTTAAATCTCACAGGAACATCTGAAAATGAGCTAAAAACTCCTAAAATGATGGAAGAAATTTGTTACCAGCATAAAACCATAAAATTTGGATAATTGTGCGCCACAGCTTTAAGAGCCTGCAACAAACTAATTAGAAATGAGTCTAAAAGTGCAACAACATCCATATACATCACTAGTTAACGGCTCGGGTTCGGTTATCCAGTTAAAATGTTGCCAATCCATACTAATAGTCTAACTAGAAATTGCATTTTTGTTCTCCATCCATACAACAAAAAGAAATTGTATCACAGCGTTTTAATTTAACGATCTAATAAGAAATTATAAACTAAGAACAAATGGAAGCTAGAAAGGCGTAGAAGATTAAAGGGGAGAAGTTACTTGATGGCGCTTCCAATGGACGGAGGTAAGAGAGTCGACGATGCCTTGGACGCTGACCAGTTCGCACACCAAGTCTGGAACCTCCGCCTCAGTCCCCTAAGCCGCCGAAGCCGATTATGTGGAGGATTCGAAGAAGGCGCAGTGGATATTCTTATCGCCAAATTACTTTCGTCGTTGTGTGACGACAGCACTGGAGAAATGCCCAACCACCAAGCACCAGAGCGGCCGCCATCGGGAAGTTGGAGAGGAATTTGCGGCCGATCTATTTCAACAGGAAACGCAGCGTTTCATTCGTTTTCTCTAAGAACAGGTGAAAAGGGGGTGGCACTAGAAAATTTCGAATTTGAGACAATTGAGCCGCAATTCTTGAAATTGACAACTAGGTTAATCTCGACTTGTTGTAGGGATATATTGTGTGCTTCGGAATAAGCTGGAAGGGCGCCGGCCGGGAGAACACCTTTTTCCTTAAGAAGGGGATCGTGACCATCGTATTTTGAATTGGAAGAAATTGGGACACAATTCTTGAAATTAATAGTTGTAGGATCTCCAACATCATGAGGAGTTGGTCTGGGAGGGTTGAATTCAACCGGAGGGACGCCGGACAGAGCTCCACCATTTTCCCCCAAAAGGGGATCGATGACCAAATTTTGGGGGAAACGCTGCCTGCTGAGAATTGAGGCTGGATTTTCAAAATTAGTAGTGAGGATGGGAGGTTGAGACCACCGGAGGTTGAGGCTTCGATTTTTTGGCTGCTAATCGGCGGCGACGGAGACCCAGGCGGAATTTTTGGAGGATTTCGAAAAATTAGATGAAGCAGGAGAGAGAAAGGGATAATGTTTGTGTTTTGTGTGGCCGATAAAACTGGTTCAATTATTTAATTTTTTTAAGTGTTTAATACCTAGAACGTATAAATATTAATACGTTCTAGGGTGTTTAATTTACTAGAAGGTGTTATTATTTATATGTTCTAGATATGACACATACTAGAACGTATATTTTAAAGTACCTTCTAAATGTTGTCAGACTCAAAAATTTCAGAACGTACATTTTAAATCCGTTCTAGGATTACGATTTTAATTACGAAAATGCCACCAGACAGATATTCTAGAACGTAACCAAAAAATCCGTTCTAGATCGTCTGTTCTAGAATGTATTTTTTGTACTAGTGGCGCCTCCCGCCTGCACGCGTCTGCACCCACTCGCAAGGCAGCGCCCGACGCTGGCCAACATGCTTGCCAAGCCCCACGCCAACCAGTGCCCAGCCACCTACCGAGCTATGCGCGCCCAGGCTCAGCTATTGTCGAGCCACCTTGAGCTAAATCAAGCCAAATCGAGCCAAATCAAGCTCAGGGTCGAGCCAAGTGGCTAGGAAGGTCAACACGAGTCAATTTTGGTCAAAAATGGGAAATCCAAGCCTTAAAGCCCAATTTGACCCATTTAACCCCAATTAAACCTAGTATAAATAGAACCTAACTCTCATTTTTGTAAAACACCTCCTCCCAACCCATGCTTGGGTTTGGGACTTAATTTCTCTCTATATATTTAATTTCAAGCATTTCCTTGGGTTTGTAAGCTCAAGAAGAATTCAAGTACTCCCTTGGATTTTTATTTTGCTTTGTAATTTCATTCAAACTTTTGAATTCTCTTTTTAATTCAAGTAAGTTTTCTTTAATTTTCTTGATTTTCTTCATTTTCATGCTTATTCTTCAATTTATGAATTTTGCCTTAGCTCATAAATTTCTTGTTAGATCTTGTGAATCGTCCATGGAATCTAGGTGAGTGACACACCAAGATCATAGATTGAGCCCTTGATCGTCTTTATTTTGAGTATTTCATGCTTGTTCTTCATTTATGAATTTTACCTTAGCTCATAGATTTCTTGTTAGATCTTGTGAATCGTCCATGGAATCTAGGTGAGTGACACACCAAGATCATAGATCGAGTCCTTGATCATTTTTATTTTAAGTCTTTCATATGCTTTATTCTGGTTTTTATTTTCATGCATTATTTTATGTTAAATCCTAGATCTACTCTTTGTTTCTTTTTTTTTCGAATAGTTTTTAACTTTCACATCAACTTTTATTGCTCTTTCTATTGGTGCTTTCGATTTTTGCTAATTTGCATTTTTAAGTATTTATGATCATGCATGCATGGTTGTACTTTAGGTTGCTTTAGTTGTACTTGGCGAAACATTGCTTTTACTTGCTTGTGTTCATTCTTGCTTTGCACTTTCAATTGGGCATACGACCGAGGCATCCTAGATACTTGCATTTTCATTTCCTAGTTAGTTTATTTCCATAGTTTTCTATTTATTTTTGTTTTCATCTATGTTTTAAGTTAAAAACACATTGATTCTCACAATCGAATCGAATTCGGATAATACCGAGCCAATGAACCTTTTATACCACTAAAAACTACTCTTTAAGTTGCAAAACTTGCATCGACTTGCCCCTTTGCAAGACCCTTTCCCGATTTAGGCGCTGGGTTGGAATGATCAGTTGTACCCCCATTGACCTTTGACTTGGCCATGGCAACAAGGTCCTTTTGAATGCCAGCTTCCATTGCAGCCATACCGCCAGCAACTCCAGTCAGCTTGGTCTTAGGTGCAGCATCACTCATTTCTGCTTGCATGCTTACTAGTGTTCTAAAAATCGCTAGGCGGCTGCTAGGCGTCAGGCCAGCGCCTAGTGCCTAGGACGCCTAGGCGGGGTCTAGTCGGGGCCTAGAATTTGAAAATAAATACCGTAATTTACAATTTAACATCCAACCATTTAATAGTTCAACATACTACCTGCTACATAATAAAGTATATGACAATTCAAAACTAAAAGTAATAATCACAAGTTATAATTCACAAGTTTAAAGCTATTATTCGATTCAAAATTCAAAACATCATAGATCCATAAGTTCATTAGTTAAATAAAAATA
>BMAC01000071.1:1392007-1402061 GCA_014905375.1 Phtheirospermum japonicum
CGCCCGCCTAGGTGGCGCCTAGGCGTTAGGCGCCACCAATCCGCCTACGATTTTCAAAAGTCGGCCAAAGAAATCGTCGGGCGCCCTAGGCGCCCCAGGGCGCCCTAGGCGTCAGGCTAGTTTTTTTTTTTTTTTTAAATTATGTCCTGAAACGACCTCATTTTTGGCCTATTTTTTGATTATTTTGATTTTGTAATATATGTTATGGTATATATATTAAACTAGATTGATATTGTAATTACTATATTTTAGTAAATATTTAAACTTCAAAATTCGCAAAGCAAGCATACTAAGCATCAGAGAATTAAATGTCAAACCGAAACTTACTAGACAGTCACGTGGGATAGAGACCTTTTCTTTTAATACATAGGTGAGATATATATATTATAATTTATTAATTTCGTATACTTATAAACTTCGTATTTCTATTTTCCAACTATCTACCCCGTGCATTGCACGAGTGAAAAAAAATAATTTAATACATCCGGTGCACAATATATGGTACACTCACTGTAATTACTGTGAATGTTAATGGTGATTAATATTATTAAATTAAATTTTTTGTTTTTCATAAAACATGTTCATTACCCAGAACAACACAATTTTAAGTTGTTTGAATACAAATTTAATACAAACCATGTACACATAACATTTATATTTCATTACACTAAAATATACACCGGTTAGATAGAGCATTCATATACATTATACATACACAATTTTCAATACAAACATATTAGTCACATATAACATGCATATTATTACACATAATAGAAATATTCAACACTCATAATATTAAAGTGAGAATCAAGTGCATCAATCATTGCATCGGTGCATGATATAACTTATCATAAATAATAGACCTACCCGTAGAATTTTATTTATTATTACTGATATTGTGATAATCAGTAATTAATAACTTATAGTAACAATTTTCCAAAAAAATAAAAGAATATAAAAGTGACCAGTATCATCATTTCTATGAATGAATCTCAATATTACTACAGCAGTAAGAAATGCCAAACAAACACAAGAGCAAGTCAACTGCAGCACTCCACAAGTGGTATGACTATCTTCCTCTAATAACTACAAAACACACGCACACACACCATAAAAGAAAAAAAGAAAAAGAAAAAAAGTGAGCGTTTTGATTTCTTCATGAATTCACACAGCAAAACCAAAGGAATATGAAGAACTACCAACCAAGGTTCATCAGGAAAATAGGAAAACAGGCAAATTACTTGAATGGAAAAAAGAATAACAAACTTTTTCTACTTTCCATATATTTAAACTCAACATTTGAATAAGAAACAAACAAAAAAATCCAGCCAAACCTATTTTTGGTCACTAATGCCTCATTCTTCAGGAAAGATGTTGATGCCTCTTGAATATTCCTGCCTCAAGAGTTAAAACAAACTTTCCATTTTTCTTCCATCTCAAACAGCTTCTCAGCTTTTAACCTTAATAATAAAGAAAAGCTGCAATAAGCAAGCTTTCTTGATGAGGCAATGCCTAGGTTATTTAGACAGTAATAATTATTTATTAAATATAAACAACCACAAAATCATGGGAAAATTTTAAAAAACATGGGAATCAGATTGCTTTCACAAAATCAGACAGCAGAATCATCCAAAAAAATAAAAAATTAATAAAAATATATCAATTTCCACTTTAAGCTGTTCTGCTGTCAGTTGGAGTTTCCAAAATCCCACAATTTTGGTAAGAAAGAAGTGAGAAAACTTTGACAATTATTTTGCTTTTATGTTTTCTTTGTGTGAATTTTGGTATAAATGTCAAAAAGTGGCAGTATTCAATGCTGTGCCGCCCCACCAATTCAATTACGGTCCCAATACAAATTTATTGGCTCTTTGATTTTCTATGGCATGGCCCACAACCTTTAAGACCTAACTCCCATTATTATAGTAAGAAAAGGAAAAAAAAAAAAACTGTTTGGTGGGGTCAGGATGAAAGGTTTTCAAGATTCTACTAGCACGATTTTATTTTGACAAAGGCAAGCAATTTTCATGTTAAGTAAACTTAATTCAGTCAAATCCAATTGACAATCACTTGGATTCACAGAATATAGACATACTCTCTATTTTCCTTTTTAGCAGTAATAATTACACGAAAAATATTAGAAATACTCATTTAAGTTTATTAAAATACTTAAAAATTAAGGTTATAATAGCAAAATTTATTGATCAATTGCATTTATATTATCTTTTTAATTTACGTATTTTTGTGTACATGTGTATATTTTGTGTATGAAAAAGTATCAAGTAGAATATGTATTTCAATTTTCTACTTTCTTATTAGATAAAAGTCATAGTAAAATTTTCCATTCTAAGTTGAAGCATATAAATCAATAATCTCTAATCTTGCTCAAATTTACTAACACAATTGTACTCTGGCAAACGTGGCCCAACCAAAAATAAATAAATAGAATTGTGATAATTACCCTTAAGTTTAACGGTGGATGAATTCAATTCAATCTGGAAATGTTGGCAAAAATGGCTGGCCTGGCCCAACTACAAATAAACAAAAAAATAATAAATAAATAAAATTGCGATAATTGATTGTAACAGTGGGTTCAAATCAATCTGGAAATGAGTTTTTTTTTAATTCTTTGATCCGTGCATAAATTCTTCGGATATAAAACTGATATCACTGCCTGCCTGCTACCCAGTGGGCACTTTATCTCTAGTGGCTATGGGTGCCCTTTAATAAAGAAAAATGTGTGATTAATAAAACTACCCCTAAGATTTAGTCTAATTGTAAGAAAACTACATATTTTCTAAAATTACAAACACCTCCTTTATTTGTAATTTAAATGATTACTTTTTGTTGTTGTTGTTGTAAATAGGCTAAATCTTATTAGTGGTTTTCGTAATTAAACAGAAAATAGGGTATAACCAGCACATTGACCAAAAGAACATTTCAAGTTCCCAAAAATAAACATCCCACAGTTTGCTCCTCCTTTTATACAACAAGCTTCAAATTGGGAACTTACAAAATGCATTTGTTCGTCGAATGCTTAAACCGATGACTATATAACCGCCATCACAGAATTTTGATCCCTATTTCTAATCATAAAGTGAAAAGTAGAAAACAAAATATAATGTATAATGGGACGAAAAGTCGAAGAAAAAAAAATCATCTAGAAGAAGAAGCATCAGAATCATCAGAATATTGCTTGGACGATTTATTCTTCTTCAACGCAGCAATTTCCAATTCGTGCTGTTTCTTAAGATACCCTTCTGCAGTTGAGTTCACAATCTTGACGAAAAAGTTCATCAGCATGAGCCAAACAACAGTATTCCATATGAAGGCAAGAGAAAAATCCCATTTCTTCCCCTGGGTATGAGAATAAAACATAAGTACAGGGATAAGGTATAAAGGGTAAATTACAAAACTACCCACGAGGTTTAGTCTAATTTCAAAAAACTCCAGTTTATCTTTCAAAGTTACAAATACATCTCCCTCTTTAGGGTAATCTGTAAAACTTAAACAAATATCAAGTGCATATTTTCAATTATAAAATATGAGTAGTTACAAAATGTAACCCTTGACGTTTGACCTATTACAAAAAACCCACCTAACTTTCAAAATTACAATAATACCCCAGAAATTTTGATTCAATTTTAAAATGAAGGGGTGAACTGCAATAGTATTATGCGGAAAATACACTAAAACTCCTGGACTATTCGCCTTTTCATATTTTACCATACAAAGTATTTTTTGTTACATTTTGCCATATAAACTATGAGATTTTTGCACTTTACCCTATATGGAAAGTTTTATCCTTGAGAATTCTGGTGAAAATTACACTAAACCCCCCAAACTATGAGTTTTTTTGACTCCACCTTATAACCTAACATTTTTTAGGTCTCACCATAATATGTTTTTATTTATTTATTACTACATTTTATATATAAAGTGTAAAAAATCAAATAGTCCACGCGGTTTAGTGTGTTTTTCCCTATTTTTATAAATGTGAAGGGTAAATGTATACTAGTTCAACCTATTTTTAAAATATATTATTTAATCATCAATAAAAATGCATGACATAGCTTCAGGCCAACTGATTAATTATGAGCAGTCAACATTTAAATGGACAAATTGATGTCGAGATCCCAATCTTTTTGCCTTTTATAAGAGGCTAAAAATCTCTGGCACTGTTCTTGAAAGGTTTACACTTAAAAACAAGTGCTAGCATTTAAAGTTCAAGTGCACTATTAAATAATAATTACAAAAAAAAAAAAAAGATGAGAAATTTTATCGAGGATACAAAAGAATGCTCACATTCCCTTTGGCCGTTAATGTCAGCATCAATCAACGAGATCATTATGTTCTTCATGTTCCAGAGCAAGTGAAACGAGACTTTCCACATAGATTGTAGCATCAACCATAGAGAGATGATCAAACTGATGTGGCTGCGGGTTACTCGAATCATAAATCTTTAAACTCGACCCATAATTCATTAATATCTTTCCGTCCACTGACAAAAACAACGGACGAGGCTCCACAAATCCATTAACCCAATGCTCCATAAAATACGGGACCCGGACCACTCGAGCCCACGATTCTCTGACACCATATTCCTTCATCACCCATATATCCATGTCCGCATTATGTGTACAATACAGAGCAACGCAACCCCCTAAAATAACTACCTCTGCAATGATGGCATCGTCTATATCACCATTATCCGGCAGAGGCGAATGAACAAATGTATCCGTGCCTAGATCAAGAGAAACAACAACCCATTTAGCTAACCCGTCTAACCCTCTGACTGACCAATGGAGCGACCCGTTTAGAAACTTACCCGCCAGACTATAACTATTCCCGCCCGGCCAAGTCAACAAACTCTTCCAAGAGTTAGCCCTCATACTGTAAACCTCTACAGAAGTACCGTGCACGTTACTAGTCAGATGCTGGAAACTGATAAACTCCACCACCTTATAATCACCGTGCAGCTCGTCGTAACCGAAAGAATACGAAAAGTCGTGGTTCACGAAATAGAAATCGTCCGTTTCGGAGCTCGGCAATCTTTTTGATATTTTCATGGCTGGGTTCAACAAAATGATGATGTTACGGGACACAGTCAAACAAACCAAACCGTTGCATGAACCGACGATCCTTATCTCAGCAAGTGACCCAGCTAATCGAGAATCCAACAACACATTATCGAACGGGAAATTCTCATCGCCTACGGAATAACAGTCCCAGTCAGAGCACGAGCGGGATCAAGAAAAACAGAACCCTCAATCATAGAGCTGATGGAACAAGTGTACAAGTCCATGGCATCTATTGTGGGCCCAAAAATGAGTTTGTTCTCGGTTGACTTCTTGAGATGGGCCTTGACAAAGTAAGAGCTCGATATCAAAGAGAGCCATCCTTTCGAAACGGATTTGAAGCGCAATAGAGACTTCACGGGCAATCTCAAGAGTATCTCAGTTATGGTTTCTGGGGGCAATGTCCGACCGATAATTACTTCTTCGTCGTCGAGACTTGGAGAAATTAGGCTTTCGAAATAAGATGTAGCCTCAACCAAAGTCGTAACACTAAAGTTATGCAACTGTGGGTAACTCAATTCATAGGTCTCCAAACTTTCCCCGTAGTTAATTAGCACCTTCCCGTCCACAGAAGAAAAAAACAAAGGCCGAGGTTTGATCAACTCATGATCCCTAAAATTCAGAAGAAACGGGACCCGAACCGTTTTAGTCCAAGATTCTTTCATCACCCATACATCCATGTGAGTGTTATGCTCACAGTACAAAGCAAGACAGCCTTCTAAAATGCTGACCTCGACCATGACATCATCATCATCGTTGAACTTCGGTAGAGACAGCTCAATAAAAGTATCCGAAGCAAGATCCTGAGAAACAATAACCCACCCGTCTCGTCCAGCAAAGCCACACACCGATCAATGAAGGGCTCCGTTTAGAAATTTTCCGGTCCCACCAAAGGTAGCACCGCCCGGCCAATTCAACAGAGCCTTCCAAGAATTTGTCCTCAGGCTGTAAACATTTACCCGAACCTCAACCTCATTGATGCCGAAAAAATCAACCACTTTATAATCGTTGTGGAGCTCATCATAACCAAAACCAAATGCGATGCTGTAGTCTTCTAAACCCCAGTCTGTGTCAGATTCGGGTAACATATTCGCTTTCCTCGTGGTTGGGTTCCACAAAACGATGGTGTTGGGTGAAAAATGTACACAGACCAAACCATTACAAGAACCAACGAGCGATATGACGTCATTTGGATCAGCAAAGGGACAATCGAATCTAACTCGATCGAAAAGAAATGGGAAATTATCGTTATTGGTAGTAGGGTAAATCTGAACTGCTGAATTAGAAGAATTGATCATAGACTGAATAGAACACGAATACAGAGCCATTGGTAGGGTTCTGGAGCCAAAGATGAGTTTGTCGTGTATGTATACATTGTTCTTCGTCGAGATCTGGAGATGGGACTTGGCGAATTTAGAACTCGAAATTAAAGAGAGCCATGATTTAGAGACAGACCTGAACCGGAGAAGGGATTTCACGGGCAGCCTGAGAAGGATCTCTGTGACGATTTTGTCAGGAAGATTTGCGGAGATGATAATCAGGAGCTCCTCTTCAATGGCCGCGCTTTTCAGCTTCTTCATTGAAGTGTTCCGATTTGGGGGTGAACAGAACTGCGATGACATAAAATTTGGAGGAGGAGAAAACATATCGGTTGAGTTTCCGAATTTTTTATAAATTTTAAATATTGCCGTCATTTATTAATCGATAAATTGGAGAAAAGTTCCTACTACACAAATCATTTTATGATTCAGTCACTCTTTAAAAAAGTAAACTCTGCACTCCCTCTTTCTATTAATACTTTTACGCCAACTCCCTATCACATAATAATTCCAATTTACCCTCAATATTAATAAATACCAAAAAATGTCTTTTGGGCCAACGAAAAGTACTGCATTCTTCATCCCAAATTATCCATATTGGAATAAATTAAAATTTAATTTTTTAACATTCTTAATTTTATCATTGTTTTTTATGGCTAAGTATTGCTTATTTACTTATTAAGTAATTGACACATACAAACCAAGTAATTAATTATATTATTTATATATGGGACATGAAAATTTTGGTATTTAACTCGTACGAATATATTTCAAATATTTATTAAACATGGATTCATAGACGTGCAGATAAAGTTCGAATATAAATGAATTGTTCGAAAGTCAAAAGCACGACTTATTTTGACAGTATTGTGTATAAATTGTAATTGTACTTATGTTTAAAGTACTTAATATTAATAAATTTATAATTATATTATAAATAAAAAATAATTGCTTAATATTCATTTTTATATATTTTTTTGAACTAGTGTTTAAATCAAATTATAAAAAGTAATATTTATCATTTCCATGTTGTTAGATTATGGATTAATATAGATTAAAAATTCATTTATAATCATTATAATATCTTTATAATTCTTAGTTTATTTTTTCAAAATGATCAAGTTTACGCAGCGGAATATTTAAAACAATAAAAACAAATTGCTATCAGTGGAAAACGATAGCTAAAGTACTCTAGTTCCACATTCTTTCAAGAACATACAAAAACAAAACGGGTAACGAGTATCCCTATTCCTTCCTCATCTCCCATTCACTCGATATTCTCGTTTGTACCTGAAAGAAAAATATCGTTGATTTGGGGTGAGTTCAACGTACTCAATAGTTACACCGACATACCTCATGCAACATTATACAAACTCAGAAATAGCACAATTAACCATAGAATTCGTAATTTTACTTTGGAAGACAGTTGACTGCAGCTAAAACGCGGCGGATTTCCCCTATAACCCTTTTCCCCTGTCATAGGCTTCCCCGATGACCCTTTTCCCGGTCATAGGCACTTAAGGCCCCTGGTTTTAATCATTGGATATAGCACGCTGGGATAAACCCAATGACCCTTTTCCCGGTCACGGACAACTTTTGCGGTCCACGGCTATATTATTTTATAAACATAGAATTTTTATGATACACGTTGCACATAGATTTGAGAACATAGAATTTAACATAAGACAAGTCGGTGGTCCCTACCTCGAAATAAAGTCGTGAAATAAGTCGAGTGAATGCACGTGGTTGATTCCTATGTCCCGATTTCCTCGTCACCTAATCATTTTAAAAATATACTTAATTAGTATATATATAATTAAATATTTTTAAAAATATTAATATATAATATATTTATTTATTTATTTAAAATACAAATAATAATATTAAAAATAAATAATAATGGACTTAATTGAAACTTAATAAGTTTTATTTGGTTGGATTGAAGTTTCGAAAAGTTGGAGGGTTGGAATTGGGTTTTTTGGTAAGCTAGGGTTTCAATTGAATAAAATTGAAAACTATGGGGTCAAATTGAAATTCTGGAAAGATGGGCTGGGTATGTAAAAATGGGTTTCAGCCCATCAAGCCTTCAGAACCCGTCTATTAACCTTTCTTTCTGCCCTAACTCGCATAACCAAAATCTTTCTTACCCAATTTCATAAATCTCTCAAATCAATCGGCAGCGTGCGACTCTCCGGCTACTACGAGCAGCAGCAGGCATGGAGGAGGCATGGTGATGGCGGTAGGTTCAACTTGAAGGTTGCTTCTCCGTCTTTTCTCCTTCTCTAGTTCGAAACCGGCGAGGCGGCGGCGCCTCCGGCTGTGGGTCAGTGGCAGTTTGGATGGCGCGATGGTGTGGGCTGAAATCGGCGGTTCAGGCAACTTACAGAGATGGGAGATGCGGCGGCGGGGAAAAATGGCGACTTCTTAGAAAAGGGCCGTGGTGTGGTTGAGTCGGGCTTGACTTCGGGTTTCGCATTTATGGGCTTGCCAGCGACGGTGTCGGGCTTTGGGTTCGAGAAAGGCGTCGGCCTTGGTGGCGTTGGCAACTGGAATCGCCGTGGTGGTGTTGGCGACTGGAAATCGGCGGCCGAGTTCCTCCCCTTCAAATCCGGCAAACGGCGGCAGCGAACAGAGGATAGTGATGGCAACGATCGACTGGCTGGGTCTCGTCAGTTTTAGGCAGCGAAGAGTCGGTGGGGATGGTTTGGTTGTGGTTTCGGACAGTGGTGTAGGCACAGCGGCGTGTGGCTGCGCTAGTTTGTCGACTGGCGTGGTGAAGAAGGGCGGTTGGGCGTTGGCGGGCTCGGTCTGGAAAGATTTCTTGGTGGTTCGAAAAGGTCGTGGTGGCAGCACGACGACGAGGCCCGACCTTCTGGCCCTTTCGTGCAGCAGGTAGTGGGGGTTTGTGGGAAAAAACGGGTTTTCGCTTGGAGACGAAGAAGTTGAGTTTGGTGGCTATGGTTTACGACAAAGGAGACTGGAAAGTGGCGGCTACCGGTGGTTGTTCAAGCGGGTTGGTTCTCATAGGGTTTTCCGGCGACTGTAGCGGCTGAGTCGGGCTTTGGGTTTGAGAAAGGCGTCGGCCTTTGGCCTGACTCGCCGACGTTGTAGGGCCGTACGGCTAAAACGGTGGCTTGTTCGTGGTTTTTCGGCAGGGGCCTGGGTTGGGGTTTGAAGCGGCCGTAGTTGGATGATGATGGATTCGGTGATGGGCTAAGGTGGGTGGTGGTTCAGCCGAAAAAATTGGCTGTGAATGCGTTGGTGGTTTGAGGGTGTGCTTGGGTTTGCCGGCGGTTACAAACGGCAGTGGTATGGAAGATAAGAAAAATGGAGATTGGGTTGTTTTGGCTTATCAAGAATTTGGAGAAAAACCATGAATTGTTTTGTTTACCTGTTTGTTGCTTATTGTTTGCAGATGAGTGTATGTTGGTATGTGGGTTGAGCTGTATGTGGTGTAGAAAAAAGGTGAAGTGTAGTAGATAAGGTTGGATATTTCTTTATACACCAAGACAAAATTTATTTTGAAATGATAGAGTTGGTGGGGCTTGGGCTTGACATTGGACTTAGTTAAAGGGCTTGCTTGAAGTCCAAAAAATCGAAAATAATTAATAAAGACCCAACAGTAATTTGACATTAATTTTGTAAACGGCTCAATGGTAA
>BMAC01000071.1:1416783-1427764 GCA_014905375.1 Phtheirospermum japonicum
TATATATAATTACTTTTTTAATGTACAATTGGAGTCCTATACAACTTTTGCTTCCCCAAAAAAAGAGTATTATCTTATTTAATTATGTTTATTATTTTGTTACTTGTCATGTAATTAATATTTTAATATAATTAGAGTACTAATATCTTAAATTATCTAAACGTATTTTATTAAATAATGTAAAATCAAATTTTATATATATATATATATAAATAAATAGCACGTGGATCGATTAATATAAACTTCTAATAGAATTAATATATCGATTACTTTCAACATTAATATTTCAATATAATTAGAGTACTAATCTCTTAAATTATCTAAACGTATTTTATTAAATAATGTGTAATAAAATTATATATATCGATTGCTTGCGACAAAGAATTTTAATTTAGAATTCTAATAGAATTAATATTTCGATTGCTTGTGACAAAGAATTTTAATTTTCATTAGATAACTACTTAAATTCTTTTTATCAGAATTTATAAATTCCTTTTATTAGAACATATATAATTACGATCTTACCATTAAAAATAGATAGATATAGGGCTATTTTTGGCGACTCAAAATTTTACAAAAATATTCATCATTTTAGAATAGTATAGATAAACTTTTTTTGGTTTTATATTTTCTTAATCTAAATAGTAGTAATAAGTTCGTATTGGGAAAATGCTAAACATGTTCTCATGTGGAAAACCATCACTAATTATGTTTTCGAATCTTAATAATGACATCAACATAAATTACAAGTTCAGAAACATGACTGGCAAAAATATTTTCCTAAGGCAGAATTATTGTTTTAGTTCGATAAGTGATCATTCTTTGACATTTAGTACGATTTTGGATCACACTTGAAAATTAGTCCACTAAATGGATTAAATGCTAATTTTTGGTCCACTAACCGTCTGGAGCAGGTCATGTTTACCAGAAACCTGACGTGGCCACTTATCAAAAAAAATCAAAAATTGGCTGATTGGACAATGCTTGGACCAAAAATAGCATTTAGTCCACTTGGTGGACTAATTTTTAAGTGTGACCCAAAATCGAACTAAATGTCAAATAGTGGTCATTTAACGGACTAAAAAAATAATTTTGCCTTTATACTTGATCGGAGTGAAAATAGTACTTAGACTCAATATAACTAGTACTTAGTGTGGAAAATAAATATTATATTATTTAGTATGGTTGCGGTACTTACTCGAAACATAATTTATACTTGATCGGTGCGAAAATAGTACTTAGGCTCAATATAACTAGTACTTAGTGTGGAAAATAAATATTATACTGTTTAGTATGGTTGCGTTATTTAGTCGAAACATAATTCATACATAATTTACACAATGTTCACTACCCCAAAACGAGAACACATTCATAATAAAGTAATAACAAGTTCAACCAACCACATACAGGAATATGCTACACCGTACTCATTGTTGTCCCAAAATTCCATTTGCATGTCTAAGAATCCGAGCACCCATTCGCTCCCAAAATTTCATTTGCATGCCTAAGAATCCGAGCACCCATGTACGCTCTATATGTACTAATATGCCATGTTTGTTGTCGTGCCCACATTTCTTCAGTATCAATGGCGTAACAATCCATGTACAGACGCAAACACTCCACACTTGTTGACCCCTCTTGGGTTTGTACGAAACGAAAATTGAGTTTCTTTTCAACTTTTACCCCATATTTAAAGCCAATATAACCAGCCAAAAACTTTACCTAAGAATAAATTAAATTGAAAAAAACATATCAAGAACATGAAACACATATTTAAATCACATAAAAACACACAAAAAAAATATAATAAATGGGTAATAACCAATATCTTTGTTGCCCCTTATAAATGGTGGTATAGTAAACAAACTTCTTCTGCTTCATGTCCAATACTAGAAGAAAGAAATGGTGCTTCTTATATACCGGAAAAAAATATATACTTGACATTGTTTGTACATGACATGAAAGTTTTCTCAAGGATTGATATGGTGCTTTTAAGGAGTTGAGAAGTAAAATTCTCAAACTCTTCCCGTTTCACACTTCGGTTACTGCCCTGCCTCTCAAAAGCACTTAACACATCAATCTATAAATAAGTAGTAACATCAGAAATCTCCACGTAGCAATCAATAAGTCGAGTATTTAACTCTTTTCCAAACAATAGAGCACACAGTAATTCTTTTTCAAGAAGAATAAATCTTTTAGAACAGCGTAGAGTGACTCTAATGGAGAAGAATAGCATGATGAAGCTACACAGCAAACGAGCAATCGAGTTATTTGTTCTCACAATAACCTTTTGTGCCTTACATCAACTGATATCATTTCTGATTATAAAAAAGGTACGAACTCGTTTTAATATAAGTGTGTTTGTGATTCTGATATTTCAAACAATGATATCACAGATCAAGTGCTAAAGATATTTTGACACATACGTTAGCAATCGGAAAGTACATTCAGGCACAAAACAAGGTCAATGAGCTGAAAATGTTACAACATCAATCTTAAATGCATGTTAAAGAAATTCTTTACTTGAAAGGTGAAGTCCAGAATCTACGTGAAAAAAGGTGAGTTGAATGACATGTTGACTTCTACCTCTGTTCTCACCAAGGAGAAAGAAGTCTTGTTAGATGGAGTTACTTCAAAATTAACCATTCTGGAGTATGAATAGAATTGTCCAAACGGGTTGGTGCCTAAAAGGAACAGTCATTGAATCTCTTATAAATGAAATATTTGGATTGCAGCAAATTGTAAGAGAAAAAAACGCAGAGATTTTACCTCTAAAACATGAAGTCTCCAGAGTGATTAAGGAACATGTTAACCTAGAGAACATTTATTCTCAAATAATCAACAATTGAAGGTGAAATCAGATGAGGTGAATAAAGCCAACTAGATCTTGCAAAAGATGAATTATCTGAATAATATGATTAGCATGAGCAAACGGTTTGGAAAACAAGGAATTGGATATGAAGGTAAGACTTCTAACCCTCAACCTGATACTGTAGTTGGTTCTAAAACTATTTCGAATTTTAGATGTATGAACATTCAAACTGCAGCCTCTAGCATGAAGCAACATCCAAAAAATTTTGTTGAAAATTTCATTCCTATCTGTCATTATTGTGGCATGTTTGGTCATATTCATTCCTATCTGTCATTTCTTTTAAATTGACACTTTTAATTAAAGAAGTGTCATTTTGCACATTAAAAACATTACTTTACATATTGATCAAATATTTAAGTTTATGGCAACACTCTTGTTAGGCTAAACTAACGGATCATCGGTTAGGCCAAGATTTTATATCAATACATTATAGTGCAAAAACCAATACATTATAATAAAAAATTAATACATCATAGTACAAAAATATTACAGTACAACAACCAATACATCATAGCACGGGTCAGAGATTTATGAAAAACTAATACTTTACAGTACAAAACCCAATACATCACAGTATAAAAATAATACATTATAGTATCGGGTCAGATGGCCTAACGGGTCATGACCCGTTAATCTGGTCTAACACAAGTGTTTATCTTAAGTTAAGTTTAAGATAAGAGAATCACGTTTTCTTTAATATTATCAATTTTGACTCCAAAAGTATTACTTTACATGAATAAATAATTATCACTTTTTTTTAACAAGCACCACTCAGGGCTTTAAATTTTTTAATTTATATCTCAAACAAAAGTCATTAATTTCTTTTTTAGAATTGTCATTGTTAGTATTAAATGTATAACCTTATATTTTAATTTCTTTTTGAAAATTATTAATTTATAATCTTAAATTATTGTATGTTGATTTAATATATATTACTTTATAATATAATATACGAGTGATACTATTTTTGTGCGACAATGCACTTATATAATTAAAAAGTGTCGGTTTTAAGGGAAAATGTGAATCCATCACACGAATTCAATTTTGTGTGATGATCACATGCAAATTCTTGTCCTATTAAAATTACAAATATTGCATGTATTTGTAATTTTAAAATATAACTGGATTATTTTTTTAAATTTTGTAATAGGGAGAAAAAAAAAGTCATAAAAGAAGCATTGGCCAAAAGAAGAGTTCAAGTTCCCAATTTTCATGTTACACACAAAACAAACATCCCACAGTTTTCTGTTCCTTTTTATACAACAAGCTTGAAATTGGGAACTTACAAAATGCATTTGCTCGTTGAGGGCTTAAACCGATGACTATATAAACGTCATCCCGGAATTCTAACCCCTATTTCTAATCATCAAAGTGAACTAGAAAACAAAATATAATGTATAATGGGACAAAAAATCGAAGAAAAAAAAATCATCTAGAAGAAGAAGCATCAGAATCATCAGAATATTGCTTGGACGATTTATTCTTCTTCAACGCAGCAATTTCCAATTCGTGCTGTTTCTTAAGATACCCTTCTGCAGTTGAGTTCACAATCTTGACGAAAAAGTTCATCAGCATGAGCCAAACAACAGTATTCCATATGAAGGCAAGAGAAAATTCCCATTTCTTCCCCTGGGTATGAGAATAAAACATAAGTACAGGGATAAGGTATAAAGGGTAAATTACAAAACTACCCACGAGGTTTAGTCTAATTACAACAAACTCCAGTTGTCTTTCAAAATTACAAATACCTCCATAAAAGTGCTTGTATTTACCGAACAAACACCTCTCCCTCTTTAGGGTGCAATTTGTAAATAGAAACAAATTTCAAGTGCGTACTTCCAATTTTAAAATACGGGCAAGTACAAAATTTACCCTTGAGATTTGACCTAATTAAAAAAAACGAAGTTTCAAAATTAGAAAAATACCCCTTGAGTTTGATTATATGTTAAAATTAAGAGGCTAGCTGTAATATTATTATAATTGTGAAGAGAGGGGTTTTAAAATGTTTTTTTAAGGGTAAATGTAAGACAAAATAAAATGTAAGGATGATTTTTGTAATTTTGGAAATTAGCTGTTTATTTTTTGTTAATAGGTAAAACCTCAAGGGTACTTTGTAATTAACCCTTTTTAATATAACTATAACTAGGCTAAATTTCAGGGGTAGGTTTTGTAATTAACCCTAATAAGTACAAATTAGGGAGTTGGAAACAAGAACCTTGATATTTGTAGGAACGTGAGATTTCGTGGCCAAGTACTTGTCCTTCATGGAATGAAGCTTCGGAATGAGGTTGGATAAAATAGAGTCGAACCCGGGCACAAAGCTAAGCACCCAAATCAGTTCATTTTCTATCCAGTGAAGAAGTTGGTTGTTGCACACAGATATGATGAACACCGTCTGCAGATTATTGACATTTGAAATTAAATTAAATTAGTTCGTGCAAGTTAAGAATGTCACAGGTTCAACGAAAGATGACTACGTACCTGTATGTGAGTCTTGATTATTGCTTTGCCTATCATCGTTGCCAGAAAAAACTCCCAGAAAGGAATTCCAAATTGTCCACACATTATGCCCGCGAGATCGAATAAAGGATTAGGCACCTAGAAAATAAATTCACAGAAATGAGACAAAACCTCAAAAATAACATAACTTTCGAATAAGAAGTTTCAAGGAAATAATAGGCATATAATTGGGGATGATTACAAAAAGTACCCTTGAAGTTTAACCAAATTACATTAAAAAAAGAAAAGATAGGAAACTATCAGAATTACAAAAATACCCCTGAAGTTTGATTCAGTGTTAAAACTAAGGGATTAACTGTAATAATTTGAAATGTTTTTTGCTTACGAAAGGGTAAATGCAAGACAAAAACAAAACCCGTAATTTTGAAGGTCAGCTTTTTTTCCCTCTGTAATTAACCCTATAATTGAGAAAAAGGCAATTTATTCCGTACAAAGAGACAAACGAAAGCCGGATAGAATAAAAATACGTGTGAAATTGTGAGACACGAAAAGAAAATAATATCAAAGATATGGATGAAGTAAAGAAGATAACCGAAGCAAGGACTAAAATCGTGAAGAAGTTCAAATATTGAGCATGCGACAAGAACCAGCGCTTGATAGAAGACAAGAACCCATCGTCTACTTTCGACGAAGCATTCAATTCTTCCATACCGTTCACTTTACCACCTGACAAGCTTGCTGTATAGACAAAGAGTATATATACATGTAAGGCCCTTTAATGTAAAAAACAAGCCATGCAACTTAGTGATAACAAAAATCTCACAACTGATATATCAATCAATATAAAATTGCAATGTCAACCTTGATGTTCACTTTCCACCAAGTAAAATAGAGTCCATATTACAAAATAAGACAATTTAAGGGCTGGAAATCAGTACTTCTTACGAAGTACAAACATTACCATTTGGCCCCATTAAAATTTAAATTTTGTATGATAAAATAAAATTTATCATCCTAAGATGGCATATCTCTATTATGGGTAAATTACAAAAAATACCCATTATTTTAACCTAATTAAGAAAAGACCCCAACTATCTTTCAATTTACAAGTACCCCTTTGATATTTGTTTCTATTTTACAAATTATACCCCTTCATAGGGAAGTATTTATTAAGAAAATGGAAACCTCAATTTTATTTTTCTTAATTAACTTAAGGATTTTTTCTGTAATCCTGAATAAGATCAAACCTCAAGGGTAGTTTGTAATTATCCCTCTCTAATATTTATACAAACTGATTACTGATTTTCTTTTCAAGGAACATTTATGTAAAAACAAAGGAAAGCAGACACATAAAAGTACAAACCTGCCCTTGAAATGAAATAAGGGGGTAGCTCGCCAAGTGCAGTCCCAAGACCCCACAGTATAGCTTCTAACTGGATCTGAGGTAATATGCTACTAAGTGGAATTCGTACGCCATGTGAGGATGGAAACAACGGGGGCCCGAATTCATCACAATCCTTGCCAAGCCACGAAGGGCCTCTTTTCAATTGAATCGTATCATATAGAGCACTTTTAATGTCTACTCGACCGCACTGCGTTGCTTTTATGGTGAACAACGCTATATGTGGTCCAAGATAGAGAACAAATGTGTGCAATCCAGAACCTACAAAGAAATAAAACAAGATGACAAGCTTAAATAATCATCTAACAATATTCCGTGCGAAAACAACTTAAAATGACGGATTGACACCCCCCACCCCACCCACCACACACAAAAAAAAAAAAAAAAAAAGGACCAGGAAAAAAGCTTATTACCGATGATCAGTTAATCATTACTACAGTCAAGAACGTGAAGAAAACAGAATGTACGTAATCATCAATAAATTTTGCTAACCTAGTCCAATGGATGATGCCACGCCAAGAGCCACCCACCATAATCCAAATCGCATATAATGTAGAAATTCCTCAATATGCTGCATTTCAAATTAAGAATTTTATAATTAGGAAAAAAAATGAAACCAAAATTATGAAATAAGAGAACCACAGTAACACAAAATACAGTTTGCATAATCATAGGACAATTAGGATTACCAAATAAAATATATTTGATTTACCTTCTCATGAGGACCGTCAACAACAACAAGTAGTACCCCAGCAATTACAGTAATGCCAGTTAACAGCATAAGCCAACCACGATGTGACAATAGATATGCTAATGATTGTCTAAGATATTGTATGACAGCAAGAAGGAAAAACTTTAGTGTCTTGAAAGGCTGCGAGGTCAAACTCAAATTCTCTAATTCTTGTTGGTGCTTCACACGGAGTCCTGCAAAAGCAGATATTGACAAGAGGAGTATAACCCTTGATCTCTAATTTCAATCGCAAAATTGCATTAGTTAAATATATAAAGAGAAGCCATTTCCCTGTGTGTGTTTTTCCATTGTAAGTTATTATTCAATTAAACAAAAAAATGTATAAACTTCACCGTTAAGCCAATATGTTTCCACTGAACCGTGACATAAAAAATAATAATGTAGTCCAACCAATTTATAAGTTTTGATTTGAATATATATAACATTCTTTCCCCTTATTAATAACATGTAAAACTCAAGCTTGCCTCAAAAATAAGAGAATTTAATTTCAATAATAATTTCTGACTGCCTGCCAAAACTTGTCTCATGCCTACGAATTGCTATGCCTTAAATTACTTGGTAAGGACATACATCTCCATAAAAATCCTTTCTATTCTTAATTCTAACTATACAAGAAAAGACAAGGACGCAATAATAAGGTCTTCAAACTTGGTTCAATAACACCTATGTTGCTTCATTTTTTTATGGTAAGGTACAGGGTTGTGCAAGTATTTAATTAGAGCCCATAGTTTATTCCTCTTACAAAGAGGCTACATGGTCTGATAGCGATTAAAAGCCTAAAGTGTCAGACTAAACATTGAGCAGTAAATGTAAAACAGACAGACGCAGCCATTAAAACATTGTAAGCACATAACTCTAATATAAAACGTTCCAAATTCTTCAAACATCCGTACGAAAGAGAAACTTCCAAATCTGGACAAATGGGACCAATCACCTCACAAAACGGGCAAGTTACTATCGGAAATCGAATCATATCTGAAGGACCAAATCTGATATTCCCTAATAGTTCCAATCCACGTGGAACAATAACAAAAATTCGTGATTTCTCAAATTTCATCGAACAGGTTCTTTAAAATCAATCTTCAGAATACTCAACTATCATACTTAAGAAGTAGTCACTCGTTTTATTAACAGTGCCCATGGTAATCAAATAACTGAAAGCCCCATACAATCACTATATACATATAAAAAGCAAGCACAAAATACTTAATTTAACAAGTAGAGGAGAAAAATATTTAGTCAACATAATATTAATCTCTGCAACAACAGCACTCTCCACCATCAACAGAACCAACTAAAACAAGCATATACTCTAATACCCACACCATGTACTTGGAATTAGAGAATCATAACATCAAAAAATATAAAAATTGAAAATTTAACCTATATTCAAAAACAAACTCCCAGATCAAATTTAAATGATCAAAATACATAGTAGAGGGAAAGAAACTTGCCTGAGATCGACATGCCCCTTTTCCGAGGAATTTTGGTAGAGCTTGATTTTTTCTTGGACCCCATTATCCTATATTCTATCACATGTCATATTAGTGTGTGTGTGTGTGTATATATATCACACACTCACGCGTCTCTTTGTGTGCGTGTAATTGGTCAAAGTTGTATATATATGAATCCAATACTGTTGAATTGAAAAGGCAAGAAGAAAAGGGAAGGAAGGAATATTTAGTGCGATAAAATCAGGACACAAACAAAGTAAGGGATTTTTAGAGAGAGAAAGAGATCTGAGGGTTATGAAGCGAATGAGAAAAACACCAGATTTTGGCGTGCCTGAGGATCGTGTCTGGGCTTTATATCTCATCACCTTTACTTGGGAAGTGGAATCTATTTACCTACATTTATGATTCGTGTGTGGTCTGTATAAATAACATGTCTCATGTGCATCACATTAATTTTTCCTCAATCAAAATTCATGATAAATTACAATAAATTTATAAAAAAATTAATTTTTTTTTTTGGAATTACATAATTTTAAATTTAAAATAAAAAAAGTAAAAGGATAGGTTCTCAACCCCTTGTACATGTCTATTCTATTTATTAATTATTATAATTATTAAATAATTTTATATTTTAATTTTAGATTAAATTTATTAATAATCTAACTTGGGAAACACTTGTGTTATACCAGATTAACGGGTCATGACCCGTTAGGCCATCTGATACGATATTATAATGTATTAGTTTTTATAATATTGGTTTTTGTATTGTAAAGTATTAGTTTTTCATAAATCTCTGACTCGTGCTATGATATATTAGTTTTTGTACTGTAATGTTTTTGTACTATAATGTAATGATTTTTTATTATAATGTATTGGTTTTTGCATTATAATGTATTGATATGAAATTTTGGCCTAACGGATGATTCATTAGTCCGGCCTAACAAGAGTGTTGCCCATCTAATTTATATACTTAGAAGATGTCACATTTTCGACCCATTTCTAATTTTATTTATTAATTATTACTATTAACCCATAATATATTATAATATCTAGATTAACTTCGTTAATTATTATTAGTTACATACTTTGAAAAAATTATAAGATTTCATACTCTCAAGCCTTGTCGCACTATGCCGTTTTTTAATAAATATTTATTAATTATATTATATAGTTTTATATTCTTATGTTTAGATTGAATTCAGTACTAATATTTAGTTACATACTCAGATTATTGCAAATAAATAGTATTTTATCTATATATAATATTTAAAATTTCAAATAGATTATCTCAACTTTTATTATAATTACAAATTATTTAATTACTTTTATAATTAAATTTTTTTTGTAATTAAAATTATTTCATATGTAATTGTCTTATGATTAAAATAACTAATTTAGATCTTTTCTACAAATTATATATAATTTATTTATATTTTTATATTAGGTATTTAAAAGAGAATTATTGAATTAGGCAAGATACAATAAAACAAAAATATTAAATTAGGAAAGATACAATTAAAAAATATTAAATTAGGTATATATTAGGCTTGGATGATATATAAGCAAGCGAAACACCAGATTTTTCATTTGCTAAGTGAAACATAGAATCGGACACATATATTATGATGTTTTTACATTGATATATAAGATGATTTAATATGTTAATTGTATTCAACTTTACTTCATAGATTTTAAGTAAAAATAATATTTTTGATTATGTAGAAAGTATTATCTACCCTATATATTAATTCAAAATCCTCCTATCATATGTGTCTCCTTCTCATGCTTTGTTAGCTTTGGAAATAATTCAAGTGGTTTGGGGTTACCGAACCTAATATTTACCTAATTTAATATTTTCTTTTTATATATTTTTACCTAATTTGATATTTTTCTATTATTATATTTTTCCTAATTTAATATTTTTCTTTTATTATATGTTACCTAATTCAATATATTATTTTGTCATATTTTGCTTAATTCAATATCTTTTATTCTACTGATAGAAAAAAATAATTAAGTTATATTTAATTAGAATATATATA
>BMAC01000071.1:1431411-1445080 GCA_014905375.1 Phtheirospermum japonicum
TAGTCTCAAACCAATGCCTCGGCAATCCTTTGTGAGTGCAGCACGCACCTTTTTCTTTCTTTCGGAGCCATTTTGGTGGGGCGTACTAAACCCACTACGTACCACACCATTTGGCGGACCCATTATGTATATTGTCTATTTCGTTCCGCGTTGGAATAAACAAGCGAATCTAAGCGCAGTTGGGCCATCTTGGACTTAAGCCAGAGACCTCGTCCGTGAAGTAAATCATCGCACCTGCGGTCCAACCAATTGGAAGAGAATCAATAGATTCCTTTTCGGGAGCGATTCATCCTTCCCGAACGCAACATACAACTCTACGTTGTACTAATGAGAAATAGGTCCCTTGTTTTGGGAGCAGTAGGCTTTCTTCCACGAAGTTCTAATATTATGCTTTCTTTAGACTAGAGAGTAAGGGGAGCTGAACATCGTAAATATTTTTGGCATTGGGATCTCTGTCCCACACATCTATCCAGAAGTAAGTGTAGTTCACCGGTTCCACCGAATGCTCCTATCGACAAAGGTTGAACAATAATCTAGAACCCTGGTTCAAAATTCTCTCAACTCTTCCCAAAAGAACGTTTGGTTGGCGAGAATCGTGGCTTCATTTTGATATTTGGAAACAAGATTTTGTATTATTTTTTCATTTGAATTCCACGCTATAAAAGACCATTCATCCCTTCTTTCTCGGAAAGATGCAAATCCCAGGCTCAACCCCGGACAGGCGTAGATTTTTTCTATTTGATTTAATGGATTATTACATGTATATATAACAACTATATCCATGTATATTATAATAATATTCATTATTTTCACACACACACCCCGCCCCCACATACACATACACATATCGTTAGGTTTAAATAAAAACCTTTCTTCATGTGAGAATTAGAAAACAATCATAACCATGAGATCTCATTAATGGACGAGCAAATTATTTCTATTGTTTTATTTATTTAACTCAATAATATGCAGTTCTAATTAATAGCAATCTAGTGCTATTTCTTAGACATATTATGCTAATATTTAGTCATCTACGCTGCTAATATCGTCCATATTTTTGAAGTTAATAATGATTTTTTTTCCTCATATTTCTTTCACATGAAATATGTATCTTAAATCGTAGATAATGGAAAGAAGATTAATTTGATATATTTTGCATCTAAAATGAGTAAATTATGGTGCTTTAAATATCTGAGTATTTTTTGCAAATTTGAATCTGCCTACGTGACATTGAGCTTTATACCAAATTTGAAGTTTTTTTTAATAGAAATCTTGTGCTTTTATAGTACATTTGTAGTGCTTTTTATACTGTACCGACGCGATATTTAATAGAAAAATTTGTCAAATAGTTCTCGAAATAGGGGTACATTTGCCAATTAGTCCTAAATATGATTTTAAGTCAAATAGTCTCTCATTTTTGTCAAATAGTCATACGAAAATAACACAACACCCTTACTATGAAAATAAATCAATAATAATAATAATAATAATAATAATAATAATAATAATAATAATAATAATAATAATAATAATAATAATAATAATAATATATTGGGGCATCCACCCTGCCATGGCCGTCGACTGAAATTATTTTGTGCCGATTTTGTTTCAAATTACTTTTTAGGCCAATAAATCTATTACTATATGTCCGAATTTCTTTTATATGTCTGGAAATTCTTACTATATGTCTGAATATTTCTTACTTAATGTCAAAAAAAATTCGGTCACCAAAAAAACTTCTTACTATATGTCCGAATTTCTTACTTAATGTTCAAAAATTTCTTACTTGATGGCAAAGTCATTTACTTAAATTGTTTGATTTTCAAATATTGTTATGTATTTCTTAATTATTAAATACAATTACTTTTTTTTTGTCAGAAAAAGAAAGAAAATCTTATTTGATAGCAAATTACTATTACGAGTCTTTTCCTTAATAGAACAATAGAGAATTTCTTGCTTTATAGTTAAATTATTATTTGGGACAATTCCCATATAGACCGTTAGTGAAATGTTTTTTTCCCAAATAGCCATTGAAATCTCAACTTCCCATTTATCCAAAAATTATATATGAGTACTAAATTACCTTTTATAACTATTTTATTTTATTTTTCGAAAATTCAGAACTACCCGTGTAAAATTCAGAACTACTCATGTACATTCAGAAATACTCGTTTAAATTCAAAACTACTCGTGAAAATTGACGAACTACTCATGTAAATTCAGAACTACTCGTGTAAATTCCAGAACTATTCTTCAAAAATTCAGAACTACTCGTGTAAATTCAAAACTACTCGTGTAAATTGACGAACTACTCATGTAAATTCAGAACTACTCGTGTAAATTTTGAAAAATTACACATTACTTCGCATAGTTTTTGGAAAATTACATACTACTTCGCATAATGTTTTGATAAATTAGGCACTACTTTGCATAAATTGCGTACTACTTCACAAAATATTTAAAAATTACAAACTACCTTTCACAAATTGCATAATACTTCACATCCAAACTATTGAAAGACAGGATTCAATTAAAATATATCTCATCTAATGGGAGACAGGACATCACTCGTACAGTACAAATTGAAAGATAATTATATCATTTAATCAGTAATGTAACCAACATTTCTTCCACTCCACTACAATAATTACTTTAGATCACATGGCCGTATAATTCTTAGTACCTATGCACAATTGTTAATTAACAAGAAAGAGTGCACCAGATATTGCAATGAACTTAATTAGAAGAAATTACTCTGACATCTTCAACAGATAAAAACTCATCAAACTGAAACACACAGATCTAAGGTCAATACCTTTTTTCTTCTTGTTTTCAAAAAGAGGGTGTTAGTCTATGATCGCCTCGCTGATCGATAGCATGATCAGAAAACAAACAATTACTAACAATGCTAACAACATCTTCGAAACAGAATCCAAAAAAAGGAAAATCAAGAGAAACTTTAATTAAAAAAAAAATGTTATCTTCTAACAAAGAGACCTTTTTCTACAAGTAAATCAGCTCAATCTCAAATCAGATACTGAGATCACTCCTCCACCTATCCACTAGTTGTCACCTGCAAAAATGCCAAAAACTTCCAAGCTATGTGAGAAATAAAATTCATTTATTTACAAGAAAAAATAAAATAAAAATCCAATCTCAGCAGCCGCCGGTCTACAACATCAACAAGAACAACTTCCTCACGCCGTGGAATGGCGTCGCCCTAATTGGTGGCCCTCCGCACGACGAGTTCGGTCAACGGCCGCCGCCGCCCTTCTCGCCGCTGCAGATGGCGGAGTCTTCGGTCTCAGCCTCACGGCCAAGCTGTCTCGGGGAGGACGGCGGTTCTAGCATCCATCTCTGAACTGATGATCGGCGGCCCGCTGCTCGGGCTGATGGGGATCAGCTTCGCGGCTACGATGTCTCTGCTCCTCGTGACCACGCCTGAATACGCCACTTCTCGCCGTCGTCTGGTGCGCTATGTCAGGGAAGGGGATGGAGTGAGGTAGCGAGAGCAAGACCTTGAACCGATAACCGCGGCCCACCTCAATTTCTGGTGAGTAAGTGGATTTTGGATGGGAAGGAATTGAGGATTTTCTGAATTTGGGTCGTAAGCTTGCATTTGATCATGGGGAAGAATTATTTTTTTTCCGACTGTATTTGGGGTTTTGGAAAAGGAGAAAAAAAAAGGGCCTTTTTAATTGTAGGGCAGATTTGTGAATCTCATATATAAATAGGATTATATGGGATTTATATGTCCTATATGGGAATAAAAAACTTCGTAGGATATATAGGAATTGGGTTTTATGTTATAGAATTATATGGGAATCTTCCCTTATTATTTTATGTCCATAAAGGCAAGAAGATTACTTATATTCTTATTTAATGTCAGAATAGGTAAGAAATTCTCTTACTTTATGTTTAGAAAATTAAGAAAATCTCTTACTTAGTATTCAAAGATTTCTTACTTTACAGTGAAGTTTCTTACTTTATATCCTAAAGAGTAAGAAAAAAATATTACTTTATGTTTGAAAAGGTAAGAAGAATTCTTATTTTATGTCCAAAAAAGTAAGAAAATTCTTACTTTATATCCGAAAAAGTAATAAAATCTATTACACTATGTCTATAAAAGTGAAAAATTCTTACTTTATATTATTGGGAAAAAAAATCTCACTAGAAAAATCCTTGGCGATGGTGGCGGCTGGATAGTGGCCTGCGGCCTGTGGGAGTGGGGTGGTTGTGGTGGGATTATTGACATTATTATATTATTATTTTAATAGGGGATAAAATTATATATATAGGTCGCGTTCACTTCGAGAGATGAGATGGGATTTCGAATGATATTCCGCACCGTCCCACGTTCACTTCGGTGGAGTGCAGCCCGGTATCGTAATCTCGGCCCGCTTTCCACCCCTCATTGGGCTGACTAACCCATCCCATGCCCGGGGTGGGATGATTTTATCCCATCCAAACCCACGTTATGAGATTACAAAATTCTCCCTACTCCAACATGAAATTACAAGTGCACCAGGCATATAACCCTCCCCATCCTCACACACGCGGTCACAACAAACAGTACTCTGAAAAATCCGTCCAAACCCTAGAGCCCATCGCAAATCTGTGCAGGAGTTGTTCATCTTTATTAATCAACTGCAAATTCTTGGCTCATATTTGGTCGTAATTTGTGCAATAAATAATATGTGATGTCTTGTTAAATTTCCCAATTTCTCCACCCTGGGTGACTCTCTTTATCGCCGTTTTGCAGGTGTAAGGGTACTTTGTCGGCGACCGGACGGACCACGATTATGGTGCAATTGTCGATTTGGCTCTATTAACAGGTAATAAGTCATACCCATCATATAATTGTATGAAAAATTCTTTTGGTTGTCCTTAGATCTTTTGGATTTTCCTTGCTACGAAGCATTCTGGGTTATCATATTCTATTGAATTTTCCTGTGCAGAAATACATGCCAATTTGGCTGCCCTTTTCTCTCACGTTGTTGTTGATGTCAGCAGTGTCAAGGCATTATGTATCCGGTGGTACCCACGAGGTGACAAATTTTGCTCCTCTTCAATTCAAGCAAATATGATTTTGTTATATTATTATTATTTTTTTTGAGTATATGAAGATGCAGATTTGAGTTAAAAAGAAATATTATATAATAGTAGATAAATATAAAACTGTGATATGATATATTACTGCATTTGAGTCAAGGCACCTGAAGAAACTTATAACTCGAAAAAAAAATTGGTTAGCTTAATATTTTTGATGCTGAATGCATAATTAAGGTATGAATACATATAGGCTTAAAGGTGGACCTCTTCCATATAGACTGGGTTCAGGAGTTTGCAAAATCCATCTCGTTCTTGAGTTGGGTTCTATTTTTAAATGGTAAGTCTAGACAATTCTTTAACAGTTTGAGGATTAGTAATATGCTTGTCTTGAATTGCCTATTTTTTCTCCTTATGGATGTGATATACATGTTTGCTGTGACATTGGCGGAAACCTTCAATCTAAATATGCAAACTCCATCTATTGGAAAATGATTGTTGTATGTGGTGATCTCCCGACAGACATAAACATGAAAGTTTTACCACTATATTTGAACATAGAAGTAATGATAAATACAAAGGATAATCTTTTTTTTTAAGACTCAGATTGCCTCATGATGTTTCTTTTTCGTCCTATAGTGTCTGCATTATTCTGCTGTCTATTTTCACACTGTAGTTTGTTGAAATTTTGGTTGTTTTTGATTTTACAGATTATGAACATTTGGTGCTTTAATTGAGGTTTTAGTTGAAAGTTTTGAACATTAGCGGAGGCGGAGAGGCCATTGAAGCCGGAGAAGACGTTGGGGAGGACCGGGGAGCCGTGGTCGCGCTCGGTTCTGTATTTGTAGGTGTGGACGTAGCGGCTGCAGAGGGTGGCGGGGCAGCTCGTCCACGGGGGCGAAGTTGTCGGAGAGGACATGCCTGGGGTCGGTGGAGGGTTTACGGGGAGGATCGATGAAGGTGTTGATGATATTGTCGAATGTGTTTAGGATGGTCGCCGATATTGATGCTGGCGGTGGTGGTTTGTGGCCTGTCATCTGTTTTAAGTGATGAAACATGTAATATGGGTTTTGGGGTTTTTATGAGTTGATGACGATAGGCATTATTATTTTTGGGTATTACTGATAGTTTGCCAATATTATTGAACGACGAAGAAATGGAATCCATTAATTTTGAACTACTGTTACAATCTGTATTCAAGATATATCGTTTATTATGAAATACTAATAATAACCGGTGCTAGAGTAGGTCTTGGGTGAGACCGGTCACATAGAATGAGACCACTTTTTACCATTTTGTTAATTTGACCCGAATTCTCACCCAAACCCATAAACAAACCCTCTCAAGCCCACACCCCATATCCAAAACACACCCCGGTCTCAAGAGCCAGACCCCCCAACCCCGGTGCTCCCCCCACCTCCGAACTCAGGCTGCCACTTCCGATCGTCGGCCGCCACCCGCCCGCCGGCGCCACCACCTCCGGCCGCCGCCGGCCGCCACCTCCATTATATATCGGCGATATTTTTTTTACAAATCTTATATCGTTGTAATCGTCTCGTCTCCCTCGTTCCAAATTCGCAACTGAATTTATAATTTAATACTCCAATCACCGTAGATCTGAAGCCAAAGTCACAAATTCATCAATTTTAACCTCTAATTTACAGCGATTCACCGGTCGAAACTTCGATTAAACAAAACATATCACATAATCGAGTAATTGTATCGATCCACTCTACAAAACTGCAAATTCAATCAAAAAAAAAAAAAGGTCGCCGGAAAAAAAAATAGAATTTGCCCAATTTTAAGTATTACAAAAGTAGCTAAAAGTATCACAGATTCAAGTAAAAGTATCACAAAACCGAAACATGTTATATTTTATATTTTTACATCTTTTTTTTTTATATAAAAGTATCATAAAAATGGTGTTTACGAAATATCATTAAAATATTATATATTCAATAATCTCATTTCTTTTACTTATATATGTGCCTATTAAATTTAAATAATTAAAATTATTAAAAAAAAGATCGCGTATCACAAAATATATTAAAAGTATCGCATATTTTTTTATACTTGTACATTTTACTATATTTTGTAATAAATGTATTTTGTGATACTTTTAATATATTTTCTGATACTTTTAATATATTTTGTGATACTTGATCAGATATTGTAAAAACTCATACTATTTATGTGATAAAAAATAAGTGTGTTCCTTGTTCAATTTAATCATAGCAAATACTTAGGTGATATTGGTTCTCATAGTATGAGATCACTTTTTACCATACTCATTTGTCCAACCCGCCGCTGCCCAACCCGCCCGTTCACCCATCCATCCCCTAACCCTAGATATATATAAAAAAAAAAAAAACTGCTGTCATTCATTCCCAGCCGCCCCCCCTTCCCGTCTTCAATGTTTCTCTCTCGCGCCGGCCACCGTCGTCCGGGCGGCCTCCGTCCCTCCGGCGACCAAAAAAAATAAAAATTATACTATTTGAATCGTCTAGATGCCCTCATTCTAAATCTGAAATCAGATTTACAATTTGATGTTCCGATCTTTGTAGATCTGAGGTCAAAGTTTATGAATTGTTAACTTTGACCTCAGATCTACGACGATTTATCGGGCCAATTTCAATCGAAAATTACCATTCTACTCCTCACGTTGCAATCTACGATTTTATCAATTTATATTTTCAAATCGGTGAGCACCGACGAAGGTAGACTTTTTTTTCTTCTCTTTTCTCTTTTTCTTCTTTTCTTTCGTCTCGATTTCTCTCTCTCTCTTTCAAATTGTGATTCTGGGCGTATGCGTGTCGCCGGTGATGTGGTGTGTGCAGGTGTTGTGATGTACTGGAGTATCACAAAAAATTGTTCAAGTATCACAAAAAATAGTTGAAGTATCACATAATTCTTGATATTTGATTTCTGTAATTTCGTATATTTCTTTTAAAATAAATAATGCAGAGTATTACAAATGTAATTAAAAGTATTAGAAAAGGTATTGAAAGTATCACAAAATACACTTTTTTTATTACAAAAGTATTATGAGTTTTTACAATATCTGATCAAGTATCACAAAATATATTAAAAGTATCAGAAAAGATAATAAACGTATCACAGAACACACTTATTTTTGTATCACAAAGGTAGTTTGGATTTTTACAATATTTGATCAAGTATCACAAAATATATTAAAAGTATCAGAAAAGATATTAAAAGTATCACAGAACACACTTATTTTTGTATCACATAAATAGTATGAATTTTTACAATATCTGATCAAGTATCACAAAATATATTAAAAGTATCAGAAAAAATATTAAAAAGTATCACAGAACACACTTATTTTTTATCACATAAATAGTATGAGTTTTTACAATATCTGATCAAGTATCACAAAATATATTAAAAGTATCAGAAAATATATTAAAAGTATCACAAAATACATTTATTACAAAATATAGTAAAATGTACAAGTATAAAAAAATATGCGATACTTTTAATATATTTTGTGATACGCGATCTTTTTTTAATAATTTTAATTATTTAAATTTAATAGGCACATATATAAGTAAAAGAAATGAGATTATTGAATATATAATATTTTAATGATATTTCGTAAACACCATTTTTATGATACTTTTATATAAAAAAAAAAGATGTAAAAATATAAAATATAACATGTTTCGGTTTTGTGATACTTTTACTTGAATCTGTGATACTTTTAGCTACTTTTGTAATACTTAAAATTGGGCAAATTCTATTTTTTTTTCCGGCGACCTTTTTTTTTTTTTGATTGAATTTGCAGTTTTGTAGAGTGGATCGATACAATTACTCGATTATGTGATATGTTTTGTTTAATCGAAGTTTCGACCGGTGAATCGCTGTAAATTAGAGGTTAAAATTGATGAATTTGTGACTTTGGCTTCAGATCTACGGTGATTGGAGTATTAAATTATAAATTCAGTTGCGAATTTGGAACGAGGGAGACGAGACGATTACAACGATATAAGATTTGTAAAAAAAATATCGCCGATATATAATGGAGGTGGCGGCCGGCGGCGGCCGGAGGTGGTGGCGCCGGCGGCGGGTGGCGGCCGACGATCGGAAGTGGCAGCCTGAGTTCGGAGGTGGGGGAGAGCACCGGGGTTGGGGGGTCTGGCTCTTGAGACCGGGGTGTGTTTTGGATATGGGGTGTGGCTGAGAGGTTTGTTTATGGTTTGGGTGAGAATTCGGGTCAAATTAACAAAATGGTAAAAAGTGGTCCTCATTCTATGTGACCGGTCTCACCCAAGACCTACTCTAGCACCGGTTATTATTAGTATTTCATAATAAACGATATATCTTGAATACAGATTGTAACAGTAGTTCAAAATTAATGGATTCCATTTCTTCGTCGTTCAATAATATTGGCAAACTATCAGTAATACCCAAAAATAATAATGCCTATCGTCATCAACTCATAAAAACCCCAAAACCCATATTACATGTTTCATCACTTAAAACAGATGACAGGCCACAAACCACCACCGCCAGCATCAATATCGGCGACCATCCTAAACACATTTCGACAATATCATCAACACCTTCATCGATCCTCCCCGTAAACCCTCCACCGACCCCAGGCATGTCCTCTCCGACAACTTCGCCCCCGTGGACGAGCTGCCCCGCCACCCTCTGCAGCCGCTACGTCCACACCTACAAATACAGAACCGAGCGCGGACCACGGCTCCCCGGTCCTCCCAACGTCTTCTCCGGCTTCAATGGCCTCTCCGCCTCCGCTAATGTTCAAAACTTTCAACTAAAAACCTCAATTAAAGCACCAAATGTTCATAATCTGTAAAATCAAAAACAACCAAAATTTCAACAAACTACAGTGTGAAAATAGACAGCAGAATAATGCAGACACTATAGGACGAAAAAGAAACATCATGAGGCAATCTGAGTCTTAAAAAAAAAGATTATCCTTTGTATTTATCATTACTTCTATGTTCAAATATAGTGGTAAAACTTTCATGTTTATGTCTGTCGGGAGATCACCACATACAACAATCATTTTCCAATAGATGGAGTTTGCATATTTAGATTGAAGGTTTCCGCCAATGTCACAGCAAACATGTATATCACATCCATAAGGAGAAAAAATAGGCAATTCAAGACAAGCATATTACTAATCCTCAAAACTGTTAAAGAATTGTCTAGACTTACCATTTAAAAATAGAACCCAACTCAAGAACGAGATGGATTTTGCAAACTCCTGAAACCCAGTCTATATGGAAGAGGTCCACCTTTAAGCCTATATGTATTCATACCTTAATTATGCATTCAGCATCAAAAATATTAAGCTAACCAATTTTTTTTTCGAGTTATAAGTTTCTTCAGGTGCCTTGACTCAAAATGCAGTAAATATATCATATCACAGTTTTATATTTATCTACTATTATATAATATTTCTTTTTACTCAAATCTGCATCTTCATATACTCAAAAAAAATAATAATAATATAACAACTAAAAGTATCACAGATTCAAGTAAAAGTATCACAAAACCGAAACATGTTATATTTTATATTTTTACATCTTTTTTTTTTATATAAAAGTATCATAAAAATGGTGTTTACGAAATATCATTAAAATATTATATATTCAATAATCTCATTTCTTTTACTTATATATGTGCCTATTAAATTTAAATAATTAAAATTATTAAAAAAAAGATCGCGTATCACAAAATATATTAAAAGTATCGCATATTTTTTTATACTTGTACATTTTACTATATTTTGTAATAAATGTATTTTGTGATACTTTTAATATATTTTCTGATACTTTTAATATATTTTGTGATACTTGATCAGATATTGTAAAAACTCATACTATTTATGTGATAAAAAATAAGTGTGTTCTGTGATACTTTTAATATTTTTTCTGATACTTTTAATATATTTTGTGATACTTGATCAGATATTGTAAAAATTCATACTATTTATGTGATACAAAAATAAGTGTGTTCTGTGATACTTTTAATATCTTTTCTGATACTTTTAATATATTTTGTGATACTTGATCAAATATTGTAAAAATCCAAACTACCTTTGTGATACAAAAATAAGTGTGTTCTGTGATACGTTTATTATCTTTTCTGATACTTTTAATATATTTTGTGATATTTGATCAGATATTGTAAAAACTCATAATACTTTTGTAATAAAAAAAGTGTATTTTGTGATACTTTCAATACCTTTTCTAATACTTTTAATTACATTTGTAATACTCTGCATTATTTATTTTAAAAGAAATATACGAAATTACAGAAATCAAATATCAAGAATTATGTGATACTTCAACTATTTTTTGTGATACTTGAACAATTTTTTGTGATACTCCAGTACATCACAACACCTGCACACACCACATCACCGGCGACACGCATACGCCCAGAATCACAATTTGAAAGAGAGAGAGAGAAATCGAGACGAAAGAAAAGAAGAAAAAGAGAAAAGAGAAGAAAAAAAAGTCTACCTTCGTCGGTGCTCACCGATTTGAAAATATAAATTGATAAAATCGTAGATTGCAACGTGAGGAGTAGAATGGTAATTTTCGATTTGAAATTGGCCCGATAAATCGTCGTAGATCTGAGGTCAAAGTTAACAATTCATAAACTTTGACCTCAGATCTACAAAGATCGGAACATCAAATTGTAAATCTGATTTCAGATTTAGAATGAGGGCATCTAGACGATTCAAATAGTATAATTTTTATTTTTTTTGGTCGCCGGAGGGACAGAGGCCGCCCGGACGACGGTGGCCGGCACGAGAGAGAAACATTGAAGACGGGAAGGGGGGGCGGCTGGGAATGAATGACAGCAGTTTTTTTTTTTTTTTTATATATCTAGGTTAGGGGATGATGGATGGGTGAACGGGCGGGTTGGACAGCGGGTTGGACAAATGAGTATGGTAAAAAGTGATCTCATACTATGAGACCAATATCACCTAAGTATTTGCTATGATTAAATTGAACAAGGAGATTGGTGATCTAATGAGGAGCCATGCTTGTGGTGGGTGTATTTATATACTGTGTGGGTGGCGCATAAGGAAAGGAAAACGACAATTCCTTCTGGTTTCAATAACATCAACATATTTTGAGTCAATTCATTTTGAATATAAAATTTGGATAAATTAATATAAATGCATATACGGTCCTGTAAGTCCTCTCAGAACATGAGTTGCAGCAAGTTAGGTACTATACTCATTTTTCCCGAACTGAGTGTAACTATATATTTGGCGGAATATTTTGGATAAATTTATATATATGTGTGTTTTTATTTTACAGATTGTGAACATTTATTAGTCTCCAAATTATGTTTTAGTTGAAGTTTTTTTTAGATTAATTATTATTACTATTATTATTATGTGATGTTAGTAATAGTTTGATGCATTTAGTAGATCAAGGGTAAGAATGATAATTTCACGATAATCCCCACATATCATTCAAAGTGAACGTCAGATGGGATTGGTATCCGACGTACCCAAAATGCAACGTCAGTCCAATTGAACGGCTGATTTTTCCATCCTCTACAATACTGGGCCGGCTTAAGGAATGAAAATATCTCATCCCATCTTTCAAAGTGAACGCGGTCATAATAGATTGAACTATTTGACAACTTGCACAATACCCGTATAACACATGGGTGAATTAATTAAATCTTCTTTGTAAACTATTGAATAAACCATGGAATGATAATGACTGTTCTTAATAATAAAATATTGAATATTTAAATCGGGTATATTAAAAAAACAAATAAACTCTTAGTTAAATGTTTCGTAGTTTCTTATACCAAAAAAATATGACATTCTCATTTTGAATTACACTTGTACTATACCCATAAAATATAACATTCTCAGTACTGAATTCAAAATTTCTTATACCCAAAAAAATATGACGTTCTCATTAATTAATTGTTATAAACTTTAGTGGGTGTTTGCAAGACTCAAAAGGGAATTTGTAAATTTGAAAACATTGAGAGTAGTTTTATAATTATCCATTTTAACTTTATTTGCAGATTTTCTAGAAAACCAATATAGTTTTTATTTTTGTCACAAATGTTTCTAGAAAACCAATATAGTTTTTATTTTTATCACAAATGTAAAAGACACTTCTCCAGTTCAATATTTTGAAAATTCCATAATTAGTTCATAAAAAACAACCAACTTTGCAGATACTCCAATTTAATTCGTCATCTAGATGTAATTTGGCTAGATGAAGCATTAAGTGAAAAGGTCAATTATAATTACAAAAATTAGTCGTAAGGTTAAATTACTTTTGTTATTTTCGAGAACCAAATGTGCAACTTTTAGTGGTTGCCAAACCCTCTGATTTTAGTATAGTACAAATTTGGTAGAGAGAAATTATAATTCTTGTTATGTACAGCGAAAAATGCACAAACAATCACTTTATTTGTTTAAGAAATTATAATTCTTGTTATGAGCACATCTATATATATATTAAAGCAGAGAGGTCTGGAGAGAGAAAAAATGCCACGTAAGATTATTTTATTTTTTTAGTTGTGTAGGAGTTTTATTAACATAATTATGATAGATACCATAATTAATAATAATGAT
>BMAC01000071.1:1447547-1457790 GCA_014905375.1 Phtheirospermum japonicum
AATATTAAAATAATATATAAGTGATTATATATATATAATATTAATTCTTATTTTATAAATATTAATTTATATATATATATATAATATTATTTCTTATTATAATATTAATTAGAGTATCTATCCTAATTATGTTAAGAAGATTTCTACATAATTAAGAAAAGAAACTAAATTAAATCATCATTATTATTAATTATGGTATCTATCATAATTATGTTAATAAAATTTCTATGCAACTAAAAAAAGAAAATAATCCTACATGGCATTTTTTTCTCTCTCCAGACCTCTAAAAAAGAAAACTAAATCGAAATCATGATTTATATATATGGAGCAGTTATGGTAGTAAATATCATCTCTGATTTGAGAACCAGTGATGTTTCTCACCAAAATACACACACACATATAACTTAAGTATACATATATACAATTACTTATTTAAATACTTTAATACATTTAAAATAATTATTTTTATTTTACAAAAATAAAAATAAAAAATTATCGTGCAACGCACGGGCACTATACTAGTGTTATTAATTACCAGGCACATTCAGCTTGAAGATTAAGCTAAACATGAGGGTTATTTATAATTCTGAAAACAATTTAGAGGCTATTTATAAATTATTCCTAAATCCAAATGAGATCCCAAAACCTCACACCATACATGGGCAATCTCTCATTTACCATGCACAACATCATAGAAGCAAAGATAAAACCAACAAAATTAAACCACCTTTATCATTCTAACATGATTTCAATACAAAATCCTCTGTAACTAAGAACATAATACAAAAGCAAACTAACATGACTTAAAACAACTCAGTTCTTGCTAAAAATGTGTCCTAGTTGTTGACTGCAGTCCCCCGAAACTCACAATCTCATCAAAACCATCCAACTTCACATATTGAATCCTTACTTACCGTCGTTCGGCCTCGTAGATGGCAAAACCGGCATCAGTGATCCCCCTCTAAGAATTATCGTAGCCTCCCTCATTGCCAGTCTGTTCTCATATTCATAACCAAAATTATGTATCAACACTAAAATAAATACTGATTAATACAAAAAGATATGCTAAGTGTGACTCAACAACTAAAAATAGAAAATAACATTTTATGCATATGATTGTAGAAAATTTATACCCATCCACAAAACATTAGTACGGAATTAAGTTATAATGTTCAATAGTCAAGAATCTCAATATCATAGAATATTAGAAGCTGGAAAACCATATTACCTAAAATTAAAATTAAGCATCCTACAGTGGTGTGAAATTAAATAACTAACCCAAAAATCAAGTAACATAGCAAAAAAGCAAGTGAAGGGCAAGATGCTTCTAATATAGAAAAATAAATTAGTGAATCAAAATCTGTGAATTTAAACTCTATAGAAAAGAAACTTTTTTTACATCCTTGATGGATTCAGATAATAAGGGGAAATAAGGGGAAAAGACTAAAAAGCATAATTTCAATTTTCTTGATTTGATTCTTTATTAAGTGTGAACAGACAGAATCTTGAAAACTTTGAGTTTCAGATCTGGATTTCGAAGAATAAACACCGTCGATTTATCAATGATGGGGAAGAAGATCTTGGTGTTTCGGACTTAATTGTTTTGATCGGTATTTGGATTTGTTTTTGAAAATATATTGCAGAAGAAAAGAATGAGATCTGGAAATAAAAAAGGAAAATTAAAAGGAAGCGGGAAAAAAACCTTAAAAAACAGCAAACTCACACGAAATAAAAAGAAGCAGGGTAGTGTGACACGTGGGTTAAGGACTACAAATATATATTGAATTAGTATTATACTAGCGCAATACCCGTGTGTAATACGGGTATATATAAGAAACAGTACACATATACATATATACATTACATTATTGAATATTTAAATATTACATAAGTTTTAAGAGAAAACATATATAACAATAAATTGAAACACATCATTTAATTTACATGCTGGAAAAATAACAGAATTTTAGAAAACTACAATAAAGATTATAAGTTGCACGAAAACGGAGTTTAGATAGATGGACCTTAATGAAGTCATCCAATAGAAGCGAAGATTCTTTTGTGTAACCAGCTTCATGCAACAGCTGTGTTAAAACTTCCTGCGGTAAAACGAGAAAAGCGGGATTACGAATAAGTCTACACTCTTAAACATTGAGATGCATTTTTGCCAAATTTATCCGACACACAAAACAACAAGAGGTATAGTCGAACCATGTCAATAAATGTCAATATTAGTTTTAGTCAAAAGTTCAATTAGAAAGGTAAGATAATTGGGTTTTTACTCGAACCAAATAACATATATTTCTTAACCTATGAATACATTAGGAACAGTGTGTTGTCTAGTAAGCCTTTCCAACGTCTTTTGCTGCTGAGGTCCTTGATGTCCTAAACATGATAATGAGTCGGCAAATGAGCTCAAAAATACTCCACTTGTTCTCAGGATTTCATAGTACAGAACAATTACGGACAATATACAATTCCCGATCAAAACCTCATTCAAAACCCCTGAACTTTGGCCAATTACAATTAAGTCCAATTATTTTTTGAAAATTGGATATTTGTAATTTTGAAAGATAAATACCTTTTTTTTTGTAATTGAGCTAAATATGAGGGGTAGTTTATGTAATAATCGATAATAAGGTGATTTAGTGGTGCTAACCAGCATCAGGGAGGCCTTGTTTACGCAGCACGAACGTTCTCTTTTTTCCGTGGTCTATAATCGCGATTTTTGGTGGTGTATTCAAATACGTTCGGTTAACCTAGTTTTTTTTTTTAAATTAAAAAAAGCCGATAACGTAATCAGATTTTTTTTTCCAAACTTAGCGAAATCTACAAATGTCACGGCCTTAGACTAAACAAAAAATTACCTCGCCATCAAAAGTAAGCGCATCTGCTTGCTCCGTAAACCTCGTTTTATGCAACACATTATCCAAGTAATCAAGCGTCTCCGAGCCTTCAACGCGCACCTCACTCGATATCCATAATAAATAGCAACAATTCAATTTAAAATTAAAATTTACCCAAGTATCATCATTTGCCCAATTGTCAAAATAAAAACCACTTGGGAAAAAAATTTCAAATTGCGAATGAACCTGATATCAGAAACTAATAAGTGACTGCATTGCGAACGTAAACGAAAAGGATTTATTGCCAGTGTTCCTCACCGAAGACATTATAGTGAGCTTTCCCGCACTAACGGATATGCTAAGCCGCAGCTCAAATCTGCATAATATCGACATAAATATACTTTTTGACAAAGATTATCCGAAACTGGAAATCGGGGCCTTTATACAAATTCCATACCTGCAAGGCCAGAGTTTCAAATCTTTGTCCAAAGATTCTAATATGAGAGTAACCGATGACTGGCTGAGATTAACCTATTCTCGATACATGCACGAACATTGCACTGCTTAATTCAAGGAGACATTCTGCAAATTCAGTTCAATAACTAATAATATTAAACAAGCTACAAGCTCCAACACTGCTTTGTTCATATACAACCCTCAGGCATGCAAAACATGGTCAGTAGTATACTATCTCAATTCTCCACATCATTCTATGTTTTTCGCTAACAATGCATCGGACAATTGTAACAAAACGTCTCGGGTTTAGCCTAGTTATCAGACAATTATTTTCCAAAAGGGATCTCACAATAATTGTTCATGTGCCAATATTCTCTCTCTAATAGATACATTTGTCATGGCTTGAATATCCGAATTCGCACACTCCATTTCTTGAATAAAAAATAGCACAAAATATTAACGAATCTCAGCGCTTAACGCAAAACCAAAATAAAATCATTCGGATTCGATTTGAATCTGAAAACTTAATGCTGCCGAGAATCAGAAAATAGCCCGCTCGCATTCCTAGAGAAAAGTTTCCGACAAGATCGACTCGCGCCTGAAAATAGAGAGAATTAAACCCCAAGGTTGCTTTTGTAATTTTGAAATTTCTCTAGGTCTTTTTGTAAATACCCCAAAACTAAGGGGTCGGTTTTCGAGTTATCTCTTTAAGAAAATACAAACATCAGTGGTGTTTTTTCAATAAATGTAATTCACAATGATAATTTGGATTTATTTTTTAATAATTACAAAAAAAAAAATTGTTAATTAAAAAACCCACCCCTGAGGTCTTGAGTAAATACAAAATACCCCCCAAAAAAAATTCAAATTACATAAAAACACCATGAGGTTTGATTTTCATCAACATATTCACCCCACACTAGAGTTACCCTTTAAAATGAATACAGAATCAAACCTCTGGTGTCTTTGTATTACTATTGAAACTTCACCTACCTTAAGATAATGCAAATATCAGGGGTGTTTTCTCAATACATGTATTTCACAATGATAATTTGTTTTTTTTAATAATTACGCCAAACTTCACGTGTGCTTTTATAATTATCCCAAAATAGAGAAGTGCAAGAACGAGTTTTATTCAGATATAACAAAAAATGCACAAAACCACACACACACACACACAGATTACTTAATGTGGCGACAAGGTAGAATTCTCAGTTTCTAATAAAATGGAGCAAAATATAGTCAAACCACCTAATGGTAAACATGTGGTACCAAATCATTGAAATATTCACAAAATATTTCGTAGTTCGTTCGTTTACTGAAATATTATCAAAACCCTCATATACCAACAATAACAAGTCTGTAAAACAAAACAAAAAAAACTATTGGCAATTTTAACTTATATTTAGATCGATTATGATACAAAATGAACTTAAACCAGTAGTGCATCAATCAATCAATGTAAGAAATTCTCAAAATCAAAATGAACATAAATTTTGCCTCAAGATTAAACAAAGAAGCTGTTTATTTTCTTTCTTTCTTTCTTTCAGAGAAAACAAAACCTCTTGAACCTTACTTAATAGCTAATATAGCTGATGCCATATATTAAAAAATGAAAAAGGACATGTATTCACATGCAGATTAATTGATATTTAACATTTTATTTATAGTAATTAATATTTTAAAAAATGAAAGGGGAGTCATTTCTTTATATAAATAACATTAAATAAACAATTTAACTAATAATTAATTTTGTACATTGAATATTATAAATATAATTAGTAAACTGATTTTAAAAAAAAGTTTATTACATAGAAAACATGCATAAATAAGAAAAGAAAAGAAAAAAAAACAACATACAAACTAAACTATCTTGGAATGGGAAAAAAAAAAAAGGACAAAAAACAAAAAGTGTGGGCAACAAAGGCCATGTAACGCCTTCCGCTCGATTTGTGGCGCGTGCAATACACGTGTACTTTTGGGCGTGTGGCACGACAACTTTGCGTTTTCATCAATCCAGCGTCCCTCAAGCAAAACAATAGCTCTTAACCAAACCTCAAACCTTCCTACTTTATCAATGATAAAGATGCACTGACCAATGATGAAGTGAAATGCCACTTACAGGTTAACCAAAGAAAAAAAAAGGCCACTTACAGGTACAATAAGAAAATAATCCGATTGATCTGCTACACCATATCATTAATTCCCTTTAGAAAATCTGGATATGAATTTTCTTTTGTTTTGCATGTAATTTCAGAAATATTGGATCCACATCAGAAGGCTTGCAAGTGCATCGGATGGACCATTTGGTTTCAAATATGTACAAACCCAGATTAAAGCTGTAATTTTCAGCATCGCCCAAAAATTCGCTGTGTAATCCCAAGATGGCACTTTTGCATTTATAATGTCTAAACCAGATAAAATCTAAATGATTCAATTATGCTAATTGGTAGCAACGCATGCAGGACAGGTTAAATACAAAGAAACCAAGTATAACTAAGCATTTCGATGATCACCGATCATCCACTTATTCAAAGCATATATTACATCTCGACATGAGCCAGGATTTTCATTCTTAATTCTCATTATATTTATAATTAAAACTCATTTGCATTTGGTCGGAAATGGAATTAGCAACCACCTTAGTCATTAGAGGCATATACTAGCAGCAACAAAAATCAACTAATCATTCTTAAATATCAAATGCAGCAACACGGGGTAAAAGAATTAATACTTGGAAGAACCTTAAAAATCAACTATGTTTTATTTCTTTACATAGTTAAGGTAATAGATAGAAAGGCAAGTGATCAACTTGCTTCAAAACATAATTCTCAAGGTTATAAGGCAATAGATAGAAAGACAAGACTAGAACAAATAATTCCCAATGAGCCAACAAGCATGTGCTAGCCTGACTAATCTCTCCACTTCAATCGAAAGCGAATAAACTGTTTGTCTGGAAACTTACTTGTCGGATTCCATTCGTTTGTCTTCTCGTCCCAAACTTCCATACACACATCCTCCAAATCTTTTTGCCAAAAGTAGTCCCTCTTATCTCTCTCTTGCACGAGGACTTTGCATAGAAAGTCGTTGAGTTCGTCGTCAACAATTTCATTGCAAACAGTACTTTCGTGCATATGAAGACATCGCAGTGCTTCAGTGTACCTCGGGCGACAAACATGAAACAAACCATCTAGGAAATCCGGAAGGAAAGGAGATGAGTTAGAGTAACTGTCCAATAGACCCAAGCGCAAGTTTTCCACCACAACAGGCTCATGATTGAAACCACCTTCAATGTCCTGATTCGGCAAACTATCAAAACATGCGTCCACAGAAATCTCAGATTTACTTACTGCCCTGAGCAGTTCATGTAGGTTAAGGAACCACGGAAAATCATCATGATACAATTCTTCATGAATCCACATGTCTATATGTGATTTCCACGCACTTGAAGTTGCCGTGAGAGAGATTGACGATTGCGGAAATTCTCCTGCAATTTCGAAATCATGTAAGTTTGGGGCATCGATAGTAGCCTTGATCGGACTTCTCTTAACCGAAAGACTCAGGCGCTTAATCGAAGGACTCGATATCTGTAATTCTTCGAGGCCATTGCAACAGTCTATGGTCAGCTCTTCAAGACATGGGAAGTTGGACGGTAATTTTTTAAATAAATTCATAGATAATCGCAATTCGGCCAGAGATAAAGATATCAGACTTGGGGCGTCAATTTCAATGCTCGGAGCATCAATATCAATAATCTCTTCAAGCTCGTTTTCATGATAAGCACTAAAACTCAAGTGCTTGAGATTGTGATGCTTACTGATCACCTTAAGGGCTCTCAAACCCTTGCACCAACTCAGGACCACATTCTCAATCAAGGGGCAGCTTGACATTAACATCTCAAAAGTCTCTTCATCTATGCAGACGTCCACGAGCGAAAGCGTTTGAAGACACTTCAACAGTACCTTATCGATTCGCTTCACCTTGCATTTCTCCAGATACAGTTTTTCGAGGGATTTGACTTGAAACACTACCGGGGGCAGATCAAAGTATGCCCAAGAAAACCGAGAAAAACCAAGATTGAACTTCTTCAGAGACATATTCGGTATGATGAGTATTGGGATCCACTTTACAAGCAGCGAAATCGATTCCGAATCAGCATTAATCATCTCCAAACGAAATTTTTGAATAGAAAGTTTGTGATCAAGGTAGCTTTGTAAAATCATGTCCAGAGCCGATAGGAATGTTTTTTTAGAACTCTCGTTACAGATTCCAGCAAATTCTGTTTCACGAAAGTCAATTTTGGGACGTCCGTACCAAAGGTAACGCCATGTTTTGGATAGTGCAGATGTCTGAATCGCCTCTTTTTGGGAGAGGAAATAGAGTATGTGGTGCAATATCGGTTGTGGCAATTCCGATATCCTGTTAGAGCCATCTTCTTTTCTTCTTTGTGCGACTTGTATCTCCATGCCTCATCAAAACCCTTTTGCTAGAGTCAAATTTGGGAGAGTCTTGGATATTTATAAACCCTAAAATTAGATTTAACTAGTATGATTATCGCGTCAAATAATCTTTTTATATACGGTAAAACATTAACGCGTTACACGGGAAAAGGCCGATAACCATGGTGGCGAATGTTCCTTTTATATTAATCCTGTTGTTTTAGTGTTTCCTTATTAGTTATTTTTATTAGCGTTTTATGTTATATCTTTAAGTATTTAGAAGAGTCTAATATGACATTAATCCCAATTTACATTGAGCCTATTGATACTCTGAAAGGTCCAGCAATAAAATTGATATCGATTTTACAAGATCGTGTCAAATTAAGGCCTAGTTTTTTAAACTTTTTCAATCAAAAATTTCAATTTTCAAAAATTTCCAAGTTAAAATTTAGATTTTCATTATACTTTCCCACTCCACTCCACGGCTCCTATTAACTATGGTCATGTTAAGAATGATTAAAATGATGACTTGGCAAATTGAGACATATGATGATAAGTATATATCAATCTTCAAGATTTTTTTAGGTAGCTGTGTTATTATAAAATTAATTGCTTACATATGTGATGAGGTGTCTCGTGACTAATTCCATCCTCCCAAATTAAACGCCATGCTATCCTACTTTTAATCCCAAAATAAGCGACTTTTTAATATTTATTGTTCTAATTTCTGTGTTAATGTATTTAAAATGAGTGTTTGAAATATGAAATTCATTTAATTTTCTATATTAAATAAGCGAGGATAAGTTATTTTATAAGACTTTTCAATTTATGAAATTTTCTAAGATGATAATTATTTCAGAAAATAAGGAATATATGACAACTATTTACGGTTATGACTATAGTTCGGATACATTTTGTAATTACTTGTTAGATATGTATTAAGTATATTTACTTGTAAAAGTTTATAATTACATAATAGAATTAGTAAAAATATTGCGTAAATATGAATCAATATCAAATCCACCTATTTGTTAATACTGCTGACGCCCTAACCTATGTGTCAGCTAATCAATATCAAATCCACCTATTTGTTACCAAAATTGGATTTTTTGGCCTGGTATAAATAAGGACTTTTTTCCTTTCTAGCCATTCTCCATGTGCAGACAAAAAAAAAAAAGAATGCCTTCTTTAATTCTTTGTTTTCTCCCTTCGTAATTTTTGTGTACCAACTATTCATCCTGATTAATTTTTCTCTTCATATCTAAGATTTCTAACAATTCGTCCCTCAATTATTTCACATCCCTTTTTTTTTTTTCCAGTTTACACAGAATTTTTTTTTTCGATTTACACGAATTTTGTGGATAGTTATACTTCTGAGAAAATTGTGTTGTTCCGAATTCATGGGACGAACCTGGATTCACAAATTTTTCCAGATTCGATTATTGTGTTTAACAGTTTCAGATCTCAGCTTTTCACAAATGATGATTATTATACTTATAATTTGTATTTAATTAATTGTTTTTTTAATCTAATATTTCTATTAATTTGTGAATGATAATTTCGAGGCTTTAATTTTTTTTTTTCATTTTACCGTGATTTTTGCAATATACCTAATACACCTAATATTATGTCTGCAGATAACTACCAATGAAGGAGGATACTGTATTCAAACGGAAATTTTGTTGCATTCTCCAGAAAGTGCCTAAATGAGATGCGTATCTGGTATATATTTATGGAAAAGGTGGATATCTACATTTCAGTATTATTCCTTAAAGTTCTTTGCGTATCATTTTTTTTTTTAGAGAGAGGATTGTATTTTCCTTATATAATTTGGCATTTTTTGACAAAATATTTTTTCTTATTGTATGCAAATCAAATCTATAATTATCTTCTCAAAATAAATGTAGATATCAAAATATTTCTATCACGAAATGTATTTTCTTATTGTATGCAACCGGTTTGGTAGTAAATTCTGGTCCCAAATTGGAAATATTTTGGAATTATTTTTTTAATGTATAATTGCTAAATCTTATTACCTGACTTTTTATTATTTTAGGTTCATTGATAAATCTTAATATGTTTTTTTATATAGAACCAGACGTCGATTTCATAAATTGTATAATGATGGTAAATAATAAGGAAATAAATGTTAGATCAGTAGGATTTATTTCTTCGTTTAACAATCAATTTTGAATTACAATTGATTTCCTCAAATATGCCACAATAATCGCATGCAATTTTTGAGTCTTTCAACTCTTACATTTATTATTTTATTATTTTTTTTAACCAATTTTTAAAATCTTATTACATGACTTCTTATTATTTTAGTCTCATTGTTAACTCTTATTATGTTTTTTATATAGAACGGAGTGTATTTTATAAATTATATAATTAAATTAAATAATAAGGAAATCAATATATTATTAGTATATTTTCAGTATTCCATTTCTGATTTGGCCAAATAATTAGATATCAAAGCATTACGGTGATCACGCATAAATC
>BMAC01000071.1:1461352-1510349 GCA_014905375.1 Phtheirospermum japonicum
ATACATCATAGTTCTAAGACCAATACTCTATTACCTTCGTCTACATTGGATTTTTCGCCCATGTATAGTTCCAAATCACCCATCTCATCTTCAATTCCCTTCTGTAGTTTGTAAAATTCTCCAAAACCTGCGAACAATTACAAAAATTTCTAGAATTAGGTCGAAATCAAATTGACACAATTAGGTCAAAATCAGATTTATTGTTGAAGAAGTTGTTTACCTGGTAATTGAAGGCTGACGGCGGCCGATGAAGATGGAGACGGAGATGCAGATTCGCGGGTTGTTCAGAGATGGGAGATGCGTCGATGAGATGCAAATTCGTGGTGGTTCGGACATTTTTGAGATGCACCGACGGTGGTTGAAGACGGAGATGAACGCGGTGGTTTGGAGATGCAGGCTGTGGTTTGGAGCAGGTGGTTTGGAGCAGGCGGTTTTTTGGAGCAGGTGGTTTTGGAGAAGGCGGTGGTTTGGAGCAGGCTGTCGCGGTGGCTTACGAAAAGGATGAAGAACAGGCCATTTTTGTGGACTAATTTTTGTTTAAATACTCTGATTAAAATGGATGTGGGTTTAACCCGGTCTAACGGGAGCGATCCGTTAATCTGGACTAAACAGGAGTCCAGCCCTTACTTTAATTGTTATAAATTATTTACCTTAAATAAAGTAAAAACATTCTAAAATAGTCCGAACTTATTGTAGTTTCATTATAATGCAGTTTTTTTTTTTTTTTTTTTTTTTGATATAAAAAGGGACAACGATTTGTTAAATTTAGAATGTATGTAGATAATAAGGAATTAAATTAATTAAGGAGGATTTAATTCATCATTCAATTATGGAGGATTTAATTCATCATTCAATTATGGAATGATGTTGCGTGTAAGATTGAACAAAACAATACAGTAATAATCATGATTAATAGAATCAATATATGATTTGGATTGCGTGTACACAGAATGGAATGATGAATTATAATTTGTCATGTCCACTCAATTTTTTTATATTATATAAAATTTAGATTTACTTTATAAATGTACAGTATTCGAAAATTGTTAAAAAATCGAATAGATTCTACAAATAACTTTTTGATATTATTTTATATAATTAAGGAATTAATAAATAGTATTGTGTCCAACTGATATTCTTTACATTTTTAATCTTTCTAATTCTTTCCAATTGTCTAGCTTTTATAATCATTATAAAACACGTTTATAATCTTTCCTTTTGTTCAGCATCTATAGTCTTTCCATTTAAATTTAAATATTATTTGAGTATAGAATTACCATTTGAATAAAACTAAAGTTCTATTTTTAAACTCAGTAGTACATAGCAATTTGTCTTATTTTTCTTTTGGTAATATGTTACTAAAAAAAAAATAATATACGGACGGATGTTAATTCCTAGGAGATGCTGACATATCACGCTAATCTMTCTGTAAATCTAAACGGATCTTTAGATATTCAACAATAATAACCTCATAATCAATAATAATTATACACCAATTACATGCGATACACAGTTTAGAAATAAGTAGATTTAATGTATTTCAGTAAGATATATTCATTGATTCTTTTTTTAACAATTTAGCCGATCGATTATTTATATAAGAATGAGGTATATTCAATTCAATTTTAAAATTCAGCACAACACTTAATGTAATTTATTTTAAAGAAATTAAGTATATGATTACATAATTTGTTTAATTTATTACAAATATTGTAAAAAGTCGCGTATTGTAATATACCCTATAACCACTAATTATGTTATATTTCATTAAAGAAATATTTATATTCAACAGGAATATKTGCAATATACCATAAAACACGATATTTATTTAAAACTTTGATTGACTTTGCTAGGACTATTCACAATTCTCTCCAAGTTCTATTCCTTTTTTTTAAATTGTATATGGACAACGTCTTTGATCAAGATATTTTCATTATCCTCAATATAGACAAATACTATATTTCTACAGCATTCCAATTTTATCCAAGATTTCAATCAACCACAAAAAAATTTAAAATCTGGACTCAAATATGACCYCTGTTTCCTTTTATAATCGGTACTGCGTTAGAGTAATCTACATACAAATCGTATATATATTAATTGATTGATACTGATAATTRTTAAAGATTCAAATAAATAATTATTATGAATCAGTCCAATGATGTTCCATTAAAATTATGTATATTATAATTAGTTAAATTAGATAACTATGACTATATATAGATAACTAAATGTAAGAGTTCCTTGATTGATGGAATTAATTATAACGTGATATACGTACAAATATAATATGTTTGAAAATATAAATATATATATACRTCCAMCTATTTGTTAATACTGTTGACGCCCTAACCTAGGTGTCATTCAACTGTAGCTCCGGATGACATGTGGCATCTAACAATTGCTTCARTTTATTAGTTGGCAGGTTCTAATGGTTCKTATATTTTRTTAYCAAAGTGKGATWTTTTAACTGGRTATAAATAAGGACTTTTTCCCATAATTGATCATTCACACGTTTTCATTCTAATATTCATTCTCTTATTTTCGTCCTCTTCTACAATTCATTTTCTTCTCTCTTCATTTCTTCTTCTCTTTTTTTTTTCAATAACCCTCTTCTTCAAAAAAAAAAATAAATAAATAAAAACATATCGATGTCCAATTTTCGGTATAATCGATCAAACTGTTTGTTCAGATCCAATTTCGATTCAAAGATCCACTTCGGTATCCTCATATATATAGCAAGTAATTAAGATATTTTAAGATATTTTGACTAATGAAGATTCGGTATCCTCATATATATCCCTCCTAATTAATGTAGCAAGTAATTATATATCCTCATATTTTGACTAACCGAATCTTCATTAGTCAAAATATCTTAATTACTTGCTATATATATATATATATATATATATATATATATATATATATATATAGCAGATTAATTTTATATTTAAAATTATAGAGATTAATAAATTGCTATATATATAATTATATATAATTATTATATATTTTATATCCAAAATTGGACCATGTATCCATAATTAGGAGGGATGTCTCTTTATATATAATAAACTGTTTGTAACACTACTTCGGTTATCATGTGATCAAAACTATATAAACTCTACTTATTTCTATTGTAAAGTTGTTCTTTTACACAACTTTATAAAGTACAAATGTTGGTGTAAATTAATGTTACATATACTATATATACAATACATATTCTTCTTTCCAAAACATGCTATTAAAGATTTATTTTTCTTTATTGGCATTTATTCTTATATGATAACTATACAATCAAATGACGTGAAAAATCATAAAACCAATTATATTTTTCTTTCATTACATTTAATTATTTAAATATTATTATATGGTAACTATACAATCAAAGGACGTGAAAAAAACAGTTGATTATAATTTATTTAATAAAATGTCGTATCTAACACCAAATCATTATTATACTTGCATAAATAAATAAATTAAATATATATATATATATATATATATATATATATATATATTATTTATTTCATTATTAGTTTTGATTATTTATATATTCATTTTTCTAATATGCCCGCGTAATATGCGGGTTATTACACTAGTAAATATATATATAGAATAACACCATATATAAGAATCCTTATTATTGTTATTTTCATATAATTCCTTATTTCATATAACAACCCGTTTTTGCATATTACTAATAAGGTATTATTTCAAAATCAATGAAAAACATAATACCTTAATTAAAGAAAAACATTGATTTGGCTGTCAAACTGTTTTTCACATAAGAATCTGTATTATTGGTATTTATTCTTATAAGAATCTATTTTTCTTATTAAGAATAAGGTTTTATTTTAACTGAATATGTCGTTTATATAAGAATCTACTTTTTCCCTAAAATTTAGGAAAAATATAATACGTCATTTTTAATATGAAAAAAATGAAAAATAAAATAGTACAGGAAAAAAAAATTATTGATAAAAAACAAAAAACACTAAATTGAAAAAAAATAAAAAATAAAATAGTACAAATAAAAAATAAATTGATTACAGGAATTATGGCGTGAGATCATAAGTTTGAAGATTCTCTGAAAATTTGAAAAATTCTTTGAAAATTCATTGAAGATCTGGAAAATTCTTTGAACATTCTTTGAAGATCTGCAAAATTGTGATGAATTATGCTGAACAGTAGGGTCGATCAAGATCTTCAATACGCGATAGGTCCGAATTTGTGTATAACGATCACTTGCAACTTTATGGCGTGAGATCATAAATCTGCAAATTATTTGAAGATCTGGGAAATTCTTTGAAGAACCTTTGAAGATCTGAAAAATTCTTTGAAGATCTGCAAAATAATTAAACACAAAAAATATATTCAATCACATTACATTCATTATTATTAAATTTTCGAACTGGAAAATAGTATGAAAATCTGCAGAAAAATCAAACACCAAACGAGAGATATGACACCAACTAAATACAAAAGAAAATAAAATTTGACATAGATCTGCAATAAATATCAAAAAATAATAGAAAAAATAAATCTCATTACATCATATCTGCATAGGGGTTTAGAGATTTATTTAAAGATTTTAAAAAAAATCCCAATAACAAATTCGTTGTTATTCGGAACACAATCGATTTTCATCGAAAGAAAATAATAGATTGCGGCGAGAGAAATTAACAGATTGAGATTTTCTTCTCTGAAAAAATGGGACAACGGCGAGAGAATAGAGATAATTAGATAAACCTAGAAACCCTAGGTTTTTGGTTAAAATGAAATATGGAAAAAAGTTCTTATTTATACCTAGGCAAAAAATCTCAAATTGGTAAGATTTTAACACAACCATGAGAGGCTGACACCTCAGCATCCGAACCTACAGAGAGATGATACATGTCATCCGGAGCAATGACTGATTGACACATAGGTTAGAATGTCAACAACATTAACAAATAGGGTGGATCATATCAATTTTCATTTTATATCCAATCACAATCTTAAATTCATCTATCTAATTTTAATAATAATAATAATAATAATAATAATAATAATAATAATAATAATAATAATAATACTTCACAAATAACAAATCAACAATGCTAGATAAACAAAAGAGCTTCTCTTATGTTTATTCTTTGTTGTATTATTAACGACAATTTATGAAATAAAACATTTAAGTATTGAAAACATAACTACAGATCTTACATAAATAAAAACTTTTTTCAAGTTTTGAAAATAAGTAGCTAGCAAAAGGGTTATTTATGACTTCAAATGTCGTTGTCAGCCTAACATAATTTTAGTGTATGTTTGGTAAACATAATGAGCTAGCTTATGTCTTATTTAGAGGACTTATAAGCTCTCTGTATTTAAATAAGCCTTGTTTAGTTGCATGAGCTTATCTCAGATGCTACTATTACAAGCGTTTCAAATAAACTCATAGAGCTTTTTGATTTTATCTTTTTTAATCATTTTATTATTATTTCGTTAGATATTAATTCTTTTTTTAATTTCATCACTTTATTAATTGTTAGATGAATATCTACGAATTATTTTAGTATTGTGAAATTATTATTATTAGCTTGACTATAAATTGGCATATAAATCCCTCCCCAATCCGTTAAAAAAGTATTGTGCAATTATATATATATAATGAAATTGGTAATAGAAACAATAATAATTAAATTTAAAATCCCAATATTATATAAAAATAAATAAAAAAATAGCATTAACACTATTATTTTAAACATGTACTTTTGTGTAATTTTATATTTTGGAGCCAGCTTATCAGCTAATTTGTCAAACGCTTTTATTTAGATCAGCTAGCTTTTCATCTATCAGTCATCAACTATCAGCTCTCAAATAACTTATCAATTATCAGCTAATTTTTCAACTATCAACTAACTTATCAGCTTTGTCCGACCCTTAGGCGTAAACTATTTCCATAATAAAGGCTTTGCTCCAACTATCTACAAGCCATAGTAGAAAAACTTTCACAGTATAGCAAGACACGTACAACTAGAACCAAAAAACATTTCATATTATATAATATTTATGTGTATATAATATTCATCGAATATAGTTATGTATTTGCCTCATTAAATAAGTATTTTTTTTTTATCTATTTAATAAATTTGTATTATTAGATATCATTCCCGTACATTGCATAAGTCAACTGAACTAATTAAAAGTATTTCGCTCATTACTAATGCTATTTTAAAATAACTAGTTTGAAAACCCACGTTTACGCGGGCATTCCTAAAAAAAGTATAAAAATGTATATTTATTAATTTTTTTTTGTTATGTTCATAAATTGAATATTAAATACAAAGTAAAAGAAAACTCTTCGTTTTAAATTTTAAAAAATTAACTTATAAACCATATTATTAATACGCGAATGATGACAAATAATTTGTCAACTTCAAACATTGAATTATTATTACAAAAAAAAAATTTATTTACTTTAAACTATTTTGTGATATTAATTATAATACCAATATTGTATTTCATTCATTGATGTGAATATAGATTTAGTTGTAACTAGTTTGAATAGCCGCGTTTTATGCGGGCATATCAGAAAATGGCATAAAAACGTAAAATTTATCAAAAGAATTATTAAGTTAAAAAAGTAAATTATTCATACAACCGAATTTATTTTTTTGATATAAATATAAGATATGTAAAAGTTCAAATTTTTTTATGTTACGACCTTTCTCATAATCAGCCTCCCTTTGTTACCAATTTCTTTTACAAATGTGTCTTGAATTAGGGAGGATATATGATTAAGTTTGAAAGTGTAATTCATACAAAATATATTTTTGACCTTCTAATTGACGTTAATTTAAAATTAATTATACTGATTATAAATAAACTAACTCAATTTGATTAATTGTATTTCTATAATATGTATAATTCAGTTATAAACATTATTAGATTCCTTAAAAGAAAAACTAAGATTAAAGGAATGATGTGTTTCAATCATGTACAATAGAAATAACACAATTGAAGGAATACAGTGAAATTAGGGAATTTGTTTAAATGTATAATTTATAATTAAACTAATTAGTTTTAGAGAAACATGGAAAGCTTTTAAAGATAAAAATCTATATTTAATTTAATCACGCTAAATCAGGATATGTGATTTTAATTTAGACCTTTTCATTTCTAAAATTAATTTGAGATATAGTAATTTTACATTAATTAAGCATAATTAGTGAAACATTTAAGAAAATTTTTTTCACAGAAATGATTATTCATCAAAAACATCAAAAACCAAAACATTAAGAATACTAACATTGCGCAATGAAAAGAAAGCACATCCCAAAATTACAGAAATGACCTATTTTTATTTCAATATACTTAAATATATACAAAATTAGAAAGAAGAAAAACAATGCTCCAAAATCGCCTAGTAATGTACAACTTTTTACATTCTTAGATATTACTATACATATATTAATTTATTTAAATTGGATAAAAAATAGAAAATTCCTAGGCACATCAACAAATAGAATCCACATACGTGAATATTGACAACGGCTGAAATTTCACTTCTCAAGCTCAAGTATCTCCTTATTTTTCCGATGACGTTTCGAGAGTTGTTACAAAGGAAAGCAGGCTCGTCATCGGGTAAACATACACTCCTCGTCGCAGCTGCACTTGATCCGCAGCAGCCCCTCCTTGATCAGCTTCTGGTGCAAAGGTTGTATCGAGATTAACCTATTCTCGATACATGCACGAACATTGCACTGCTTAATTCAAGGAGACATTCTGCAAACTCAGTTCAATAACTAATAATATTAAACAAGCTACAAGCTCCAACACTGCTTTGTTCATATACAACGCTCAGGCATGCAAAACATGGTCAGTAGTATACTATCTCAATTCTCCACATCATCCTATGTTTTTCGCTAACAATGCATCGGACAATTGTAACGAAACGTCTCGGGTTTAGCCTAGTTATCAGACAATTATTTTCCAAAAGAGATCTCACAATAATTGTTCATGTGCCAATATTCTCTCTCTAATAGATACATTTGAATAAATTCAACATTAACAAAACTTATTTAGTACCTGCCGAGCAATATGACTCCACTAACCGACTCAAGAAAGACTCCGACAAAAATTCATACATTAGTTACATTATCTGTGACAACTTCAAACGTGTATTAGTCCATATAGTGTTCAGCCCCAAGCCAGTTCTCAGGGATGAATTTTTTTTAACGTACTTGAAAGTCTCGACTTTAACCGAATATTCCACCAAAACCTTTTAAGCATTAGAATTCATCTTGCCTTGCAGGATCAAGATCACTCAATCAAACATCTCACTTGTTTCAGATCTCATTCTTTCATATTTTTATAAGTTAAATGAAGCGGCAACGTAATCAGATTATAACAATCTTACACATTCTACTCATAAACAAATAACCGATCTTCAAAATTACATCCCATACTTTAGAGCTAAAACAGATAATACCAACATAAATTCAGATATTAATAGTAATATATTGAAACCATTCAAAATAATTGAAGACAATTAAATAACAATTCTCACATCTAAACCACAGCTCTAAATGAAGACACGATTATAACATCTATCCATGAATATATAATAACATGACACCTCAAGAAGCAGTAATTTGATATTGTGCAATGTAAAAACAACAAAAATAAAAATAAAAGGGAAAAGGGAAAAGTACATTGGCCTGTGTTCTTCTTCAAAATTTTCAGACCTTTTCGACTTGAAAGCAAAAGCTTTATGACACCTCTTGCTGAAACTAATACCTGGATGAATCGAATTTGTCATAGCTTGAATATCCGAATTCGCACACTCCATTTCTTGAATAAAATAGAGAGAATTAAACCCCAAGGTTTTCTTTGTAATTTTGAAATTTCTCTAGGTCTTTTTGTAAATACCCCAAAACTAAGGGGTAGGTTTTCTAATCATCTCTTTAAGAAAATACAAACATCAGTGGTGATTTTTCAATAAATGTAATTCACAATGATAATTTGTAAGAAATTCTCAAAATCAAAATGAACATAAAGTTTGCCTCAAGATTAAACAAAGAAGCTGTTTATTTTCTTTCTTTCTTTCTTTCTTTCAGAGAAAACAAAACCTCTTGAACCTTACTTAATAGCTAATATAGCTGATGCCATATATTAAAAAAGAAAAAGAAAAAAAAATGAAAAAGAAGGACATGTATTCACATGCAGATTAATTGATATTTAACATTTTATTTATACTAATTAATATTTTAAAAAATGAAAGGGGAGTCATTTCTTTATATAAATAACGTTAAATAAACAATTTAACTAATAATTAATTCTGTACATTGAATATTATAAATATAATTAGTAAACTGATTTTTAAAAAAAAGTTTATTACATTTACACGGGGATAATTTCATTTTTGGTACATTATGTTGGCCACTTTCCAGAAAAGGTACGTGATGTTGGCCAGCATCAAACTATATACATTAAGTTGGCAAATTTATCAAATTTGGTACAAAAAAAGCCCAATCGGGCTTTGATACCTACAAGGCATGATTTAATCATTTCTTATCATTTTTAATTTAAAATTTAATTTAAAAATTAATTTAATTTATAAATTAATTTGAAAACTAATTTCTTATCATTTTTAATTTAAAAATTAATTTCTTATCATTTTAAAATTAATTCAAAAATTAATTTAATTTAAAAACTATTGTAAAAATTAATTTCTTATCATTTTTAATTTAGAAATTAATTAAAAAATTAATTTCTTATCATTTTAAAATTAATTTAATTTAAAAATTAATTTCTTATCATTTCTAATTTAAAAATTAATTTCTTATCATTTTTAATTTAAATATTAATTTGAAAATTAATTTCTTATTAATTTAAAATTAATTTCTTAATCATTTTAAATTAATTTAATTTAAAAATTAATTTCTTATCATTTCTAATTTAAATATTAATTTGAAAATTAATTTCTTATCATTTTAAATTAATTTCTTATCATCTTAAAATTAATTTAATTTAAAAATTAATTTCTTATCATTTCTAATTTAAAAATTAATTTCTTATCATTTTAATTTAAATATTAATTTCTTATCATTTTAAAATTAATTCAAAAGTTAATTTAATTTAAGAATTAATTTAAAAATTAATTTCTTATAATTTTTAATTTAAAAGTTAATTTCTTATCATTTTAAAATTAATTAAAAAGTTAATTTAATTTAGAAATTAATTTCTTCTCATTTTAAAGTTAATTCAAAAGTTAATTTAATTTAAAAATTATTTTCTTATCATTTTTAATTTAAAAATTAATTTTTAAATTAATTTTAAAATGATAAGAAATTAATTTTTTAATTAATTTTTAAATTAAAAATGATAAGAAATTAATTTTTATATTAATTTTTAAATTAATTTTAAAATGATAAGAAATTAATTTTTTTAATTTTTAAATTGAAAATGATAAGAAATCAGTTTTTAAATTAATTTTTAAATTAAAAATGGTAAGAAATGATTAAATCATGCCATGTAAGCATCAAAACCTTTTCTGAAAAGTGGCCAACATAATGTATCAAAATTGAAATTTTCCCCATTTACACGTACAAAACCAAAGTAGAAAACATGCATAAATAAGAAAAGAAAAGAAAAAAACAGCAACATACAAACTAAACTATTTTCGGTGCACAGGCATTGGGAAATAAAGTCCCATTTGCTTCTTGGAATGTGGCCAATTTTGCATTTTCATCAATCCAGCGTCCCTCAAGCAAAACAATAGCTGATAAAGATGCACTGACCAATGATGAGATGAACCTAAAAAAATAAAAGGCCACTTACAGGTACAATAAGAAATTAAAACGATTGATCTGTATCATTAATTCCCTTCGGAAATATTGGATCCACATCAGAAGGCTTGCAAGTGCATCGGATGGACCATTTGGTTTCAAATATGTACAACCCCAGATTAAAGCTGTAATTTTCAGTATCGCCCAAAAATTCGCTGTGTAATCCCAAGATGGCATTTTTGCATTTATAATGTCTATACCAGATAAATTCTAAATGATTCAGTTATGCTAATTGGTAGCAACGCATGCAGAACAGGTTAAATACAAAGAAACCAAGTATAACTAAGCATTTCGATGATCGCCGACCATCCACTTATTCAAAGTATATATTACATCTCCACATGAGCCAGACCTTAGTCATTAGAGGCCATATATTAAACTAAATGTAAAGTAAGAGCCTGCAAACTCAAAGCACTAATAAGCATGTGCAAGCTTGACTAATCTCTCCACTTCAATCGAAAGCGAATAAACTGTTTGTCTGGAAACTCACTTGTCGGATCCCATTCTTTTGTCTTCTCGTCCCAAACTTCCATACACACATCCTCCAAATCTTTTTGCCAAAAGTAGTCCATCTTATCTCTCTCTTGCACGAGGACTTTGAATAGAAAGTCATTGAGTTCGTCACGCCGTGCTTCAGTGTACCTCGGGCGACAAACATGAAACAAACCATTTAGGGAATCTGGAAGAAAAGGCGATGATTTGGCGTAACTGTCCAATAAATACAAGCGCAAGTTTTCCACCACAACGGGCTCATGATTGAAACCACCTTCAATGTGCTGACTCGGCAAACGATCAAAACCAGCGAACAGAGAAATTTGAGATTTACTTAATGCCCTGAGAAGTCCATCTAGGTTAAGGAACCACGGGAAAATATCACCATACAATTCTTCATAAAACTGCATGTCTATATGTGACTTCCACGCACTTGAAGTTGTCGTGAAAGAGATTGATGATTCCGGAAATTCTCCTTTAATTTCGAAATCATGCAAGTTTGGAGCATCGATGGTAGCCTTGATCAGACTTCCCAAAACCGACATAGTCAGGTGCTTAATCGAAGGACTCGATATCTGTAGTTCTTCAAGGCCATCGCAAAAGTGTAGGGACAGTTCTTCAAGACAAGGAAAGTTGGACGATAATTTTTTAAATAAATTCATAGATAATCGCACTTCGGTCAGAGATAAAGATATCAGATTTGGGGCGTCAATCTCAATGCTCGGAGCATCAATATCAATAATCTCTTCAAGCTTTTCTTCAAGATAAGCACTAAAACTCAAGTGCTTGAGATTGTGATGCTTACTGATCACCTTAAGGGCTCTCAAACCCTTGCACTGCCTCAGGACCACATTCTCAATCAAAGGGCAGCTCGACATTAACATCTCAAAAGTCTCTTCCTCTATGCTGACATACGTGAGGGAAAGCGTTTGAAGACACTTCAACAGTACCTTACCAGTTCGGCTCACCTTGCATCTTTCCAGATACAGTTTTTCGAGGGATTTGACTTGAAACACTACCGGGGGCAGATTACAGTATGCCCAAGAATACCGAGAAAAACGAAGATTGAACTTCTTCAGATGCATATTCGGTATGATGAGTATTGGGATCCACTTTCCAAGCAGCAAAATCGATTCAAAATCAACCCTAATCATCTCCAAACGAAATTTTTGAATAGAAAGTTTATGATCATGATAGCTTTGAAAGAGCATGTTCAAAGCGGATCGGAATGTTTTTTTCTTACCAAAGTCTGTTTCACGAAAGTCAATTTTGGGGCGTCCGTACCAAAGGTAACGCCATGTTTTGGATAGCACACATGTCTGAATCGCCTCTTTTTGGGAGAGGAAATAGAGTATGTGGTGCAATATCGGTTGTGGCAATTCCGATATCCTGTCAGAACCATCTTCTTTTCTTCTTTTTGCGACTTGTTTTTCCATGCCTGATCAACACTTTTCTGAATCTTTGGATATAAACCCTCTAAACCCTTTCGCTAGAGTTATATTTCGGGAGTCTTCGATATTTATAAACCCTACAATTATCAATTTCATTAGGGTTAGCATGATTATCGCGACAAATAATCTTTTTATATACTGTAAAACATTAACGCGTTACACGGGAAAAGGCCGAGAACCATGGTGGCGAATGTTACCTTAGTTCTAAGATGTTTCCTTTTATATTAATCCTGTTGTTTTAGTGTTTCCTTATTAGTTATTTTTTCTAGCGTTTTATGTTAATATTATCTCTTTAAGTATTTAGAAGAGTCTTCGGCCTTTCTTCTTGTGCACGTTAAGATTTTTCTTACAGAAATGCAAAATAGATAACATAAATACATGAAACACTTACAAAAAAGTAAAAACTATAATAATAATCACTTTGTATTTCAAAGAAATTTGAATTTGTAGCTTCAAGAATATGAAGCAAGCCAGTCTTTGTAATAAGTATCAGTCGGCATAATAATCCACATCGTAATATTTCCAAGAAATACAAAAAGGTCCAGCAATAAAATTGATGCTCTGAAAGATGAAATAACTCGAGAGGAAGCCATTGATCAATCATTATTTATCATATCTTATCAAATCAATTTTCATTTCACATCCAATCACACTAGTGTAGAAATAGCTTTTAAGAACGCCTGTTTCTGCAAATTCAGAACGCCCCGCTGAGGCGTTCTGTATGGAGCTGTTTTTGAAAGTCTGACAATTAAGAACGCCCTGTTGAGGCGTTCTTGATTGTTAGACTTTCAAAAACGGTTTTCAGAGACGTTCTTAATAAATTTTCAGCCATTTTAGAAAGTCGGTTTTACAGGTTTCGCCCGTCCTGGAAAATAACTTTCTAGAACGGCTAAAAAACAGGCGTTTTGGAAAATGCACTTTCGAGAATGTCTCCAAAGCAGCCGTTCTGGAAATTATACTTTCCAGAACGCCTCTAAAAACTGGCGTTCTGGAAAGTATACTTTCCAGAACGGCTGAACAAACAGGCGTTCTGAAAAATGTACTTTTGAGAACGCCTCTATAACAGGCGTTCTGGAAAGTATACTTTCCAGAACGCCTCTAAAAACGGGCGTTCTGGAAAGTATACTTTCCAGAACGTCGCGCAAAACAGACGTTCTTGAAAGTTTACTTTCCAGAACGTCTCGAAAAACAGACGTTCTAGAAATCTTTGTGTTCTAGAACGGTTTTTTGATAACCGTTCTAGATTTTTACATTTCTGGAATTTCATTCCAGATTTATATTCTTATATTTCCAGGCCTGCTCATATATATCACAATTCTAGTACCTAATTAAATCACAAAACACATTTCATTTATATAATCCCAAGATCACCAACACATGTCATTAATAACAATAATACACAATCACCATAATATCAATCCAAACAACACAAGTATTCAAATACACGATCACCAAGTATATCCAAATACACGATCACCAAGTCTTAAAATAGAAATCCACAAAAGTCGATGAGTACCTATTTTGCTACCATTCAAGTTATCCACAAATAGTTTGTTTCTTACACTCCAAAATATTGCACCTACATGGCGATCAAGCAATGAACTCTAAGAAACACTCGGCCCAACGTCTACGTACATAATCAATTTCCTCGTCCGAATAAGGTTGTTCCATATTGAGTGCCTGCATGTCAATATGAAAATGCAAATGTAGCTAATGAAAAATGACGAAAATAATAAGTGTTATAAATAATATTAATAAAATAACGAAAATATGCTATGTTTTGGTAGAGCCCATAAAGTTATTAAAAACATCTTATAAGAAGCTATTTGCTAGCTTTTAAAAAAAAATCTTTTACAGCAAATCTAATAAACAAATGAATAAACAAGAATACAAACAAATTAATTAGAATTAACACAACAATATTCAGAAAATGCAGTTCAACACCAGAACATGAATCAGTCACAGCAAAAACATCAGAACAAAAGTCAAAGTTCAACAGAATCAGTCACAACAAAAACAATAGTCACAAATTAATTAGAATTTTTTCAAACTGAATCAGTCACAGCAAAAATATCACAACAATATTCAGAAAATTAACACAAACAACTCACATCATTATCTCCCATTGTCACATAACCTGAACAGGAATTACATGTGATATAGAACTTGGAAATGCAGTTCCAACACCAGACAACAAAAAGTACAACAGAAAACTAAACCAATGAGTCCATTTTCTGGAAAAACTTATAGAAATATTTATGTATGAATACAATTTAAGTATGATAATTACCTTTTCGAATGAATCAACTGAAAGAACTCCTCGTCAGTTTCATGACTATCATCATCTAGTTCGTCTAAACCATTTTCGGAATCGCTTCCTTCATCTGGTCCGAAGCAATCGGCGGGGTAGTACGGGATCACCGGTGGGGGATGATGCTCGGTGGATTCTACATTTGCATATCCACTCTCGTCTCGTAGAATCGATGCATACATGTCATATTCATTGCCAGAAGACATATTCGCACTTCTAAAAATATAAATAAATTCTTATATTCACATAATTAATAATTTCTTATAAATTCAAAATATTCACATAATTAGCCATTTCTCACAAAATAAATAAAATCAAATATTCACATAATTGATAATTACATTACAAACAAATAAATTAAAATTTTCACATATTTAATAATTTCTCACAAAATTAATAAAATCACATATTCCCGTAATTCATAGTTTTTTCACAAGCAATTAAATAGAAGGTCACAATTGAAGGTCAATATTTTCCATAATCAATTTCCATGAACAATTCACAAAAAAAATTAACAATTTGCATAAAAAATAACAATTTCCATAAACAATTCACAAATAAACCTAATAAATTTTCGTAAATGTTCATAACTAAAATTTCGTAAATATTCACGAGCAATTAAATAGAAGTTAATAATTTAAGGTCAATATTTTTCATTATCAATTTCCATGAACAATTCACAAAAAAATTACAATTTCCATAAAAAATTAACAATTAACAAAACAATTCACTCCCAAACCTAATACCATTTTCGTAAATGTTCATAGCTAAAATTTCCTAATATTCACAAACAATTAAATAGAAGGTAATAATTTAATGTCAACAATTTCCATGAACAATTCAAAAAATATTAACACTTTCCCCAATCAATTAACAATTATCAAGAAAATTCACAATCAAACCAAATAAAATTTTGTAACTATTCATAATTATAACTCAAAAACATCTAACAAAATAAATACATAAATTGCAAACTAAAAATAAATCTAATTGCAATTTAATTAAAATTAAAATAACAATAACAATATAATACATAAATACTAAAACTAACAACTAATTACAATTTATTAAAGTAAATTACATAAAATAAAACTTACCTTACAAAATGGGGGAGAATGGCCGCATGCTGCTGTTGCTCTTGCCGTTTTGCTGCTGCTGTGTGTTCAAAAGATAGGGAGAGGATGCGTGGGTTAGGTTTTGTAATGCCGATTTTTTTTTTTTTTGCAAAATTGCCCCGGGACGCCATTCACAAAGGCGTCCCGACCCCGGAATTTATTTTTTTTTTTCAAAACCTAGCGGGACGCTATTGCCAAAAGCGTTCTGACCCCCACGTATTTTTTTTTCATTTCGGCCCCAAAAATTTAAGGTGCACAAATTTTAGTYCGGGACGCTTTTGCGAATAGCGTCCCGGTAGGCGGGACGCTTTTGCCAACCGCGTCCCGCCATATTTTTTTAAACTTTTTTTGAAACTAATATTTTTTTTAATTCTTATTAAGATTTATATTATTTATTTAATTAAACCGTACATTTGTGACTTTAAACTAGATATTTAATAGATTAACTATTATTTTGTAACCCATTCCAAAACCTTCAAGAACCTGAGGGGCCTTGCAGCAAATTGAATAACCAGGTAACATTATTTCCACTCTCGCTTCTCGCTCCGCAGAAAACACATCGCCAAACACTTCACTACTACTTTTCAATTCGAAGAAAAAAGAATTTGAGATGCCCAGTGGCTAATTAAGAGTCATAGGTTGAAATAAATGGGTAAAATCAATGCCAAGCGCCACAAGCAGGCTGATCGGCTCGGATAAGAACACCCACCAAAATTAACTCCGAGGTGAGTGGTTCTCTCGCTGTGTATAATTCTAGAGTTTTGAGAAAACTACTAAATGATCAATTTGATATATTATGTTTGAAATCGGTTGTTTCAAATTCTGAAACTATAGTTTGATTTTCACATGCAAGCGAGGAATTGTAAGAATTGGAGGTGATTGTCTGAAGTGACTTTATATTGTTGGATAATTGAGAGTTGAATTGTTTGATGGTTGGGATTTTGTGTGGTGAAATCTGACCTTGAGTCAACAGGGTGTTGTACTTATTTATTAGTAACTTATTTTGCAGAAATTGTATTGGAATGGTGAATTGTTGTCGAGGTATTTACGTGTCGAAAAAATTGCTGGGGTTTGAGGAATTATAGCCCATTTGAATTAGCCCTTTCTCCTGGCTTTCCGCTTAAATATCATTTCGTCCAGAGTGCGTTATGTCCATTTTACTAAGACGTGTCAAAACTGGAAATCAAAACGCCATCCTATCTGGTTAGAATAACCCGTTTAAACTCCAATTTACTTTCACTTAGTTGTGTCGAATTTCTCTCGAGACTTCAAATATGGTTTCGGAAAGCTTAAAATGAGCATCCAATGTGATAGTGAGTATCGAATGTGACTGATCATTAAAGATTATGTTTTTCTTTTCTGTTACGTGTTACAGGTGAGTTCTTGTAAGTTGTATTAGTTCAAAGATTCAATTGCAATTTTTCACGTTTGCATTCCCAAGTACTTTCGTCGCAAAACTATTTTACAAGCATTTAAATGGACCTATTGTAAGAAAATGGGCACTTGCATTGTGCACTCGCTCGCTGAGGCTTTCCTCGTTTAATTAATGTATTTTGATTAAAGCTATTTTTTTTATTTAAACTACGGCTTACTAGTGATTTGGTTGTTCAAGTTCTATAAGTTCCACAGGCTTGGTTGAGTTATGTAAATTATAATTAGATGTGACTTGGTTCGTGTTCATAAAAGACATTTTATTATTCTATAGATTCGAATTATTATAGATTTGGGTTTTGGGGCTGACATCACATGTATAGTGTGCATCGGACGACGGACGGGGTCTCATCTAGTATATATAATTATTAATCAATTTAAAAATAGGCTACTATTTTTTTTTTGTCTTGCATAAATTTTATTCTCGTATAGAAATGACGGTTTCACATGCTGGAGATGTGTTCAAATTTTACTTTATTCCATTGATTTATTTACTTTATATGATTTGGTGAAATTTTGGAATTTATTATCAATCTGATTTTATCCCATTAATTTATTTACTTCTTAAAATTTTCCGTTTCACGCGTTGTGTCCACGCCTTTTTTTTCCATGTTTGCCTTCTTTTCTTACCCAAATTTATCTTCGTGATTGTGTTAATGAGTTTTTTTTTGCTTTTTTTGTTTTTTCCTTTAATTGGATCTGGACCAAATCACTATTGATTTTCCTATATCTTCTGCAATTGAATAAATCGCTCTTTCACCGCTTCTGGTTGGTTTAGGGTTTTGAGTTTCGCACCGTATCAATTAAGACTTTTTGTGTAGCAGTCATTTGGTGATACTATTGTTACTAAATCGATGAAGAGAGGTTTGATTGTTTACTCAACATTTGATGTTTTATTTGAGGATTTCTCGATGATTATTATTATGTTCACACTATATCTGCCTTTTAAATATGTAAGATAACGAGGCTTTGGAGACGCGTTTGGTTGGTGATAAGAAGCAGAAGACAGATGTGGAACCGGAGAAGATTGATGTCAACAAGAAAGAGATCAAGGTATGGATGCATGTTAATCTCATATTCATATATCACTTTTAATTAATTCATTTTCGTATGTTTATGTTACCACCCCTGGTTTTGAATTTTAATATATATAGGAAAGCTTTATTTATAGTATAGCTGGTTCCTTAAAAAAAAAAAAAAACAATCGTAGAATAAGCATTTATGACCGATATAATTTTAACTCTATGATTTTTGTTTTTTTGCTGGTGCAAGAAAGCTATCGAATGTTATGTTTAACATCTTCCCTTTTCACCGGCGTTGTTAACTTTCGTTTGTAGTTTAATGCTCATTTAATCTAACTATGAGATAATACCTTGCTTGCGTATTTCCTCTTTGTGTCTAGAGGAAAGTGTTATGAACAATTTGATTAATCTTTGCCATCCATTTCTTTGAATATTTCAATACATTAATAAACGATAAAGAAATGTCACGACTGATGTCTTTTATATTATTGTACGCCAATTGATGTTTATGCTAGCAAAACTATCGGGGACCATTCTTTTATACGAGAGCAAAACGAGAACGAACTCCAGAAGAGAGAGCTTTTTTGGCGGAGTGAGTGTTTCTTCCTACTCTTTGTTTGCTTTCATATACTAAATCATGAAGATTTTATGCTATCTAACTAATTCACTTGTGTGCATTTGCAGGTCTGTTATTTACATGAGTAAGAAACTGCAAGAGATGTTGGCCAAAGGTAAAAAAGATGCGAGTAGGTCAGATGGTAACTGAAGAGTAACAAGTTGCGGCTGTTGGAACCAAGAGCAATGCAATGAGATTATTTGTTGTGACTTCAAAAGTATACTGGAATTTTTCGTTAAGTTATGACTTGAGTTCGAATATTTGAATTTTTGATTGGTGATAGGGCTATAAAGACTGCGCGAAAGCAACGCATAAAGGTTTTGCTTCGAACCAACGGTAACTATACATTTAATATGAGGCACCAACATAACGTGATTTATTGCATGCGATGGGATTATAAGTTAATTTTCAATTTTTGAATTCCATTAGTTTTATTCTAACTCAAGTGTTTATAGTAGGCCCTTTCTGTTATTTATTTGGTAAGAGGCCATTACTAATTAGGCCTAATTGCGTCAAAACTCGGCAAATAAAATCATAACCTCTTTAAATTTGTTAATCGAATCATGACATTTGGGTAGATCTTTTGAAAATTCCAGGGCCTTGAATTGAACTATTTTAAAAAGACTCCAGACCGGAAGGTTTGGATCGCATTGTACCCATAATGTCAAGTTTTCAGGGGCCGTGAATTGAACGGCTATTATGTCCACATTTGCACACCCGTAAGCACTAACAAGGATGTGATACAAATACTCGACTTTTTTTTTTAAAATATATTTTTATTTTATGGGCCGCTTGGTTGGTCGGAGTAACTGATAGCTTATTCACTCTAATCATCTCTTTTATGGTGCTTGGTAAATGTTTCTAATCAGTTCCCAATAGCTAATTAGGCCTAAAAAACATAGTTGTAGAAAAAGCTACTATTCGAACTTTTTCTAATCAGCCATGTTTGGTAATTAGGGGATAGCTGATAGCTGATTGCATTAGCTGTTAGCAAATAGTTGTTTGCATTAGCTGATTTGACTAGCTGATTGTATTAGCAGTTTGTATAAAAGTTAGAATCAGCTAGCTGATTAGAAAAAGGTCATGTTTGACAATTAGGGGATAGCTGATTGCATTAGCTGTTAGCGGATAGTTGTCTGCATTAGCTGATTTGACTACCTGTTTGTATTACCAGTTTGTATAAAAGTGTTTGATAAATATTTGATAGTTGATAGCTGTTTGATCGTGTAAAATGACAAAATGAGGCATTTGCACAATTTATTGTTGGGTATTCCTTTTCTTAATAACATAAATTTATAATATATTGAATAATTAAAGTATTAATATTATTTAATTGTAAATAATTTTTGTATGTAATTTGAGGACAAAATTGTCATACGGAGCTTTTTCAAAATTAATTTTTTGTACCCAAAAAGTTAATTGTAACCTTTGTTTACCAAACATATCAATTAGAGGATTTGACTGGCCAATCATCTCAATTGAGTCAAATCCTCTTATTTGACTCAAATTCCTCTTTACCAAACGGGGCCAAAATTTTCATTTTATCATTTTCTTTTATAAAATGTTTTTTTTATATACTAACATATTATCTTATAGTTTTACATAGAAAATATTTTCAAACATAATGAATATTTATTTATAAAAGTAATTGTTTTGGTATTATTGTTTATATTTTTTTTAAGGAAGTTTTTAATTATTATTGTAAATTTATAAAAAATTAGTTTTCATATATTGACATACTAGTTTAATACCTGTGTGTTACATGTGGTTTATCAAATTATAAATATAAAAAATATTTCTGATAGAGTTTTTAAATCTAAAAATAAGAAAAATTCAAAAGATATAGTATTCTCAACTCGTGTCTTGTACATATGACTAGTTTCTATTTATTAACTATAATTTTTTATTGTTAAATAATTTTTTATTTTAATGTTTAGATTAAATTCGTTAATAGTTTCAAAACTTGTTACACGCTCAACTCACGTCTAATTTCTATTAATTAATTATTATTAAATAATTTTATATTCAAATATTTAAATTAAATTTTATAACAATTATTAGTTACATACTTAGGAAAATTCAAAAGATGTCATATTCCTAACCCGTGTCGTATTGTACTGTAGTCTAATTATTATTATTATTATTATTATTGTTATTATTATTAGTTATTATTATTATTATTATTATTATTATGTAAATTTTTATGTTTATATTTAAGTTGAATTCGTTAATAATATTAGTTACATACTTAGGTTATTGCTAATAACTCGTAATTTAATTATATTATATATTTTAAATTCTATAAATAAAAATAATTTAACTTTTATCCTAAATATAATGTATTTAAATTATTAATAAATAATTAAGTTTTTTTAATAATTAACATTATTTTATGAGTAATTTGTCTTTTAATTAAGATAAGTTAAGTCTCAAAACCTCCAAAATTTGTCAAGTAAGCATTCGAGCCACTAGAAAATTACACGCCTGCCCGAAACTTTCTAAGCAGACACGTAGGATATGAATATTTTCGTTTAGTATATTGGAGAGATTATTTTATGGTTACATAAACATTATTTTTTTTATACATAAGTAAATTTTATTTATCAATATAATTATTCTAATATCACTGTTATTTTCTAATCTTAATCTTTTAAAATAATTTTTAAGAAGTCTTTATTTATTAGTTTTCGTATGGGTATGCGGCCATGTATTTGCTGGATTATTGTCGATATAGTGTATGTTTGGTAAGTATAATAAGCTAGCTTATGTCTTATTTAGAGCACTTATAAGCTCTCTGTATTTTAATAAGTCTTATTTGGTTGCATGAGCTTATTTGAAAAGTCTGAGCTTATCTCAGATGCTACTATTACAAGCGTTTCAAATAAGCTCATGGAGCTTTTTTATTTTACTCCTATTTTAGCCCTTTTATTTTTTTAGAAAACTACACTATTATTTCGTTAGCTATTATTTTTTATTTAACTTCACCACTTTATTAATTGTTAGATAAATATCTAATAATTATTTTAGTATTGTGAAATTATTATTATTATTATATTATTATTAATTAGATAAATATCTATAATTATTTTAGTATTGTGCAATTATTATTGTTATTATTATTATTATTATTATTATTAGCTTGACTATAAATTCTCGTATAAAGGAAAAAAAAATCCTCTCCCCAATTCGTTAAAAAATGTATTTTTCAAATATTAATATATATAACGAAATTGGTAATAAAAATAATAATAATTAAATTTACAATCCTAATATTATATAAAAATAACTAAGAAGTAGCATTAATATTATTACTTTAAACATGTACTTTTGTGTACTTTTGTATTTTGAGCCAGCTTATCAACTAAATTTGCCAAATATTTTTATTTAAATCAGCTAACTTTTCAGCTATCAGTCATCAGCTACCAGCTCTCAAATAACTTATCAGTCATCAGCTAGCTTTTCAGCTATCAGCTAACTTATCAGCTTTTTCCGCCACACATACCCATAATCATAAAAAGCTAATTTTCAGGAATCTAAAATGATTTATCTATATATTTATTATTATTATTATTATTATTATTATTATTATTATTATTATTATTATTATTATTATATTTTCTTGATTTTCATGCATATTATTACTTTTTATACCTTTCAATCATGTTTATATTGGTAAATTAATCCTCAATCAACTATTTCAATAAGCTAATTTATCAAGCGACATTTTGCAATCAGCTATCAACTATCAATCATTAGCCACCAGCTTTTCAAATCAACTCAACCAAGCATATCATATATCAAACACGCTTAAATTAGGGGATTTCTATGATGCCTTCACGGCACCACTCTCAAAAATAGCTTATCCCTCTGTTACATCATAATTATTTCATACTAGTTTCATGGAGTTTTTTTTTCATAAAATCAAGGACACATAATTGTTTTATACTTATTTTATCACGCATGTTTTATAATTATTTTATACTAGTTTTATTATTTAAGGATTGTTTGATAAATGTTTCTAAGTGTTTGTCTTATCTCGTGATGACGGATTTTAAAACCTAAAATGAAGGAAAAATGAACCTTTATATATTTATAGTTTTTAAAATCTAAATAATGAAAAAATGAGCCTCCTAAACCTATGTTATTATTAATCTAAAATCTAAATAATATAAATGTGAATCCTATTTGTCATATATTATTTTTTTAAAACTTAAACAATTGAACAATGAACTAAGGTATTAAATTATACAATAACATAATTGGTTAAAATTTGTTCCAGGACTGTTTTCTTTTTTGTTTTATAATTATTTTATTAATATTTCATATTTGTTTTATTTAACATTTGCTTCATATTTATTTCTTATAACATAGTAACAATTTCTAAAACCTATAAAGTGAAAATGTGTATACTAAGTAGATTTATACTCCAGCTAATTCATATTAAATGTACTTTTAGGGGTTTGAGTTTGTTACAAATTAATTATCGATTTATAACTTTTAATATATTTCTTTTTCAACTTTAACCCTACTTATTTTAAGAAATCAAGATAAATTATTAATAGTAAGATTATTATGCGAAAACAGAGTGAAAGATTAATTAAAAATATCATTAATCGATTAGGTTTGTATTTATAAAATTGTATGTTTCTTAAACGACAATGAAAAAAGAAACAAGTTATTATCATTTTTAAAAGCTAAATAATGGTAAACCAAATCGTAAATGGATAGTTTAACCAAAAAAAAAAAGGAAAAAAAACAAAACAAAAATCATTATTATTGCTGGTAACAGCCAGCAAATTGATAATAATGACAATCCAATCTAGAAATACAAAAGTAAAACTAATATAAATAAAAACTAGTAGATACAAAAAATTGTTGTTTTACAAATCTGTAACGATAAAATTGATCTCGGCCAGGTCATTACTTTTCATGAAAACTCGTCGATTGCATCTGAATACCTGCATAACTGAAATTTTCAAACGAACATCAAATCAAAAGAAACAAGTGATTATTAAGTAGATAAAACTCTACTTATTACATAAATGAAGAAGAATACACAATTCCTGAATAGGAGAACAGATGCAAAGTGATTAATTATAATAATAATATTATTACGTAAAGAAGATTGTTTGTCCCATCCTCTATAAAGGGATGATGGAGAAAAAAAGGACAACTAGGATCCAGGGTATAAGAAAATTCACTTATCATAGATGATTTCCAAATTGTAAGTGGTAAATCGGTGAAACCAAGACATCAAGGTTTGAAATAATTCAATTTTTTTAGAAATTATTTCAAGAGTGCTTCTCACTTTTTTTAAAATAGTTTCGAAATTGTATCTTGTTTGTTTCTTCAATGGTATTTATGATTCTTCACTCTTCAAAACCCGAAACTTCAAAGATATTTTCAAACAACCCATATCAATTTATTAATTATGATAATTAAGAATAAAACCTCAATTTCATTGCATGGAGTCATCGAGCAAAGTTTAAGACAGGCAGCACAGGAAACAACTCGACAATATAAAACATCACCAAGTCAACGTAGTGGCATCAAAACAATGTTCCATTCTGAAAGTGAAATTTCGTTTGATCTGGCACAATCAATTTTTGGGTTATTCGAACTGATACGACACTAAAATTCCCTCTGTAATTTACAAGAATATTTGTTGTAATCGATCTCATTTTTGGGAGGATAGCGAGTTGGTTGGCAGGCTAGCGACCTGGAGTATGAGGATCAATTCTCATATGAGGTTACGACCTCTTATGTGCTGTATGTAATGGTTCGGTTATGAACTTTATAAATATCAAGCGGCTTATGTGGATGGTTTATGGGGTCCTGGCGGACTATATGGAAAGAATAACAGGCCCAAACCTATTATGGTAAGTGGTCTATTATTTGAGGGAATTTAACATAAAAGAATCCTAAATTCTGAGACGGTCATGGTGTCATGGTATTTATGTAATTGTGATGAGAGAAGTGAACCCTGTCTTGGGGAACACTTCTCTTATCTCTATAAAAGGGGTGTGAACCTCTCATTATTTTGCATCTTGCTTTTTATCGTATTTGGGCTCTAAGAACTACCAATTGCTTATCTAACTTAAGCATTGGAGGACCTTCACGGGTCTGGTATCCGACCTCCTTGAAGGTGCTATTTTGCAGGACCGGCGAGTTTGCCAGGAGGATAATCGAAGGCTTGGCAGGTCGCTGTGACGTTTTCAGAATCTATTTCAGGTCGCTGATCTCTTTTTGAGGTCAGTACCCCCTATTCTTTGTAACCAATCTTTTTGGATTTATCACGTACCCCACTCCCTGTTATGAGACAATGTCCATATTATTAAACTTGTGAAATGCAAGGGTTTCGCTACTATTATCAGCATCCCTTTTGATGAAAATCTTGTATATCAATTGACGATATTTGATGAGTTCCCGATAGGAAAGTAGCCCAAAGCCAACGTTATGAAAAAATTCCCAAAAAATAACAACAACAAAACCCAAACAAACCAAATCACAATATTATTTAACATGGAAAATTTTATTTTTGATAAATTATATTGGCCACTTTTTAAAAAGATACGTGATGTTGGTTATCATCAAACAACATCCATTAACTTGGCCAATTAATCAAAAAAGGTACAAAAAAAAGCCCGATCGGACTTTTTTGCTGACATCGCGTGATTCAATACTTTCTTATCATTTTTCTTTAATTTTAAATATTAAATTGAAAAAAAAATTGGGAAGATTTTTATTTTTGGTACACTATGTCGGCCACATTTCAGAAAAGGTACGTTAAATTGGCCAATTCATCAAAAAATGTCCAAAAAAACTTTGATCGGATTTTTTTTCCTGACGTGGCATGATTATATATTATTTTATTAATTTTATTTTACTTAAATATTAAGTTGTAGACAAAAACTTGTTTTCCCTTCATTTTCTTTTCTTTTAATCAAATAAATAAAATATTAATTAATAAAAAATAAAAAAAATTAGTGATAAATATATAAACATAAAATAAATCTTCAAAAATTACAAAGTTAATATAATAATAAATATATTAAAATTATAACTAATAAAAAATTAATAAACTTTGAGATAAATATAAGAATGTAAAATGAATCTTAAAAAGATAATAAAACATATATAAAAATATATATGAGAAGATCTATTATAAATGAATTTTGAACTCTCTATATTTATTATATATTTTTTTTTAACATTTGTATTATATTTTTATATTTATAAATGATTTATATTAATTTTTATTGATTATAACTTTATTAATTAGATTAACGGAAAGAGAAAAGAAAAACATAAAAAGAAAAGAGAGAGCAAAACATATTTTTGTCTTTAATTTATTTTGTATAATTATAGAAAATTGATAAGAAAATATAGAATTATACCACTTTAGAAAAAAAATCCGATCAAAGCTATTTTAGACCTTTTATGATGAATTGACCAATTTAACGTACCTTTTATGGAATGTGGCCAACATAGTGTACCAAAAATGAAAATTTTCCCAGTTTTATTTTTTAATTTAATATTTAAAGTTAAATAAAAAATGATAAGAAAATATTGAATCACGCCACGTCAGCAAAAAAGCCCGATCGGGCTTTTTTTGTACCTTTTTTTGATGAATTGGCCAACTTAATGACGTTGTTTGATGATGGCCAACATCACGTATCATTTTTGAAAAGTGGCCAATATAGTGTACCAAAAATGAAATTTTCCCTTATTTAACAATCAATTCCTGATATTTGGTGAGTTCCTGGTATGGAAGTAGCTCAGACCCAAGGTCACGACACAATTCCAAAAAAACAAAATAGAAAATCACGATATTATTTAATAATCAATTCCCAATATTTGGAATTTGGTTGACTTATAAGAATATCGGTTACTCAATGAGTTCTTGGTATTAAAAATCAATTTTGCTCGCTTACAATCATGAAAAACTAATAAATCTAATTGATTTTGGTGGTAGATTGGTGAGTTATATGAATGTGGCTACCCTCCTGCTAGTCTGACATTCTTATTAGGTCAAATTGCTAGCAATTTGGCTAGTTCATGCCCTACTATTAGGATGGTTTTCTAGCACTTTGGCTGGTCCGACGCTTCCATTGTAGATGGTTTTTCTGGTGGAACCCAAAAAAGGTTGGAGCAGTGGGAGAGCTACCTTAGGGACCAGGATAACAAGGTTGGGGCCCATAAAATCAGGTTTAGAAGAAGAAGAAGAAGAAGAAGAAGAAGAAGAAGAAGAAGAAGAAGAAGAAGGGGGTCTGGTAGCAAGGGGAAGGGCTGAACGAATGGATGGTTGCGATGAGTATCTTTTTCTAGTTCGTTCCAGCTAATGTTACCTTCTGGCACATCTATCAGTCTGACTCAATTGGTTTTCTATGCTTCTGAATCAGAGGTACTTCTACATAAATATCTTGTGTTTTTAATTCTAGTTGATTTCTTACCTAAATCTAATAGAATATGGGGAACTAGCTGATATAACATCCTTTTTAGCTTGATTCTTATATATGGTCGAGCCGATAGCAAGCAGAGTTAAATGATAGGGTAAGCCTTATTTTTGGAAGACCGACCTTCTTAGAGTTCACAAGGACCGTGAAGTCAGCTCGGGTGAATGATGTTCTGTTCGGAGATCGTGGGAATCGAGGCTTTCAGGTTAGTTTGTGTTTTGTGACTAAAAAGCTACTCTATAAGAGTCTCGGCAAGTGCACCAATCATTTATAGTGTATAGCTTTAGAGTATCAGATATCGTTCCCACGAGAATTGTGATTATTAGTACTATCCATCTTTTTATTATTTAATATACCAAATAAAAGGTTATTTTAACAATCTACTTAACTAAAAATATGTAAATAAACTAAACAAGATGAAAAGTTAGAAGTTTTTTTTGAAGAACGACTATGTAAGAAGGATGTGTTTGAATGTAGAACCCCTCTAAACTCACCTTGTGATTGTTCCCAAGTAAATCAACATAATCCCTTAAGTACTACAAAACTCACATATTATTTCACGCCTTCAAAGACCGTAGAAATTCTCTATTATAATTAAAACCTTGAGTTTCGAGTGAATTAATCCTAACCTGGAGTTGATTAACCGAAATCTCTTTCTAATTAAAACCCCCAAGATAGCAATGTGAACAATTGAATTTCCCTATTAGGTTTCACCCTAATCCGGAGGATTTATGTCGTCCTATATTTAGGATTGCATGCAACTCCTTCTACTTGTGCGCGCTCTTACTCTACTTCGCTTCGTTTGATTAAAAGTAAAAGAACAAGCCCAAATCAATAAACCATAATTATCGAGTTGAGAAAATTGATAAAAATCACAAGCAAATCGAGTCAAAAACGTAAAATAATATTAATCAACCAATACCCAATCACAAGTTTAATTTAGGGTTCATCTCAATCCAAACACATAGAAGGTTTAGTTCATGCTTGAGTTGAAATCAAAATAAGTGTAAATAGATAAATCCAAGAAAGGAGAAATCATGTTTACAAGTTTTAGTTCTCAAATCAAAGATAAAATTACTTACCTAGCGAGTATTTGAAGTATTTGTGAAGTTTTCTTCAAGAAATTCTTCAATCTCTTCTCTTGTTTCTTGCCTGTTGTTGTAATCTTGTAGCCTCAAAAATTTTGTTAAAAAACATCCTAAGGCTCTTATTTTAATTCCCCAAGTGTTTTTACTAATAACTCTTCGAAAGATAGAGAAAACGGGGCACAAAACTATAAAATCGCACTATTCGGTCAGAAACATGGCCAGTAGGACGAAAACACGGCCAAAGTTGCAAAAACATGGCCTGGCCATGTTTTTCAAAATAGGCCATCTAGTAGAAAATACGGCCGTGTTTAAAAACACAGCCAGGCCATATTTTCCCCCGGACTCTTCTTTTTTTAATCTTCCTTTACGATATGAAACATGGGCATGTTTTAAAACACGCCAAAGGCATGTTTTCTTTGATTTCTTGATATTTTAACTCCGTTTCTCCTTTTTACTTCCCGTTTTGTCCCCTTGACCCATTCTCTTGTATACACGACTATCATTGCCCTCTAAATTCACCTAAATTCACTCCTCTTCAACGCTCCTACATAAATACAACCCAAAAGTGAAATGAACAAGAAACACCATAATAACTACCAAAAGACACACCAATAACTTTATATTAAACATATAAAGACTACTAAAAATGTGCATGAAGTGATAATTATCAAACTACCCCAACTTAGACGTTTGCTTGTCCTCGAGCAAAATAGTCTAAGATTGAGGAAAGAACAATGACCTAAAGGGAGACCACATCCTCAACAACTACAATCACTTCATTAACCATCAAGTCAATAAGTAAGTAAGAAAATAATAATAATAATAATAATAATAATAATAATAATAATAATAATAGAAAACTATAAAATTAACACAACAAGTCAATTCTTAATAACCGAGTTAACGAATAACAAAATGAACCAACAAATCCTCACGAGATCACTCTTTTCACTCAAGTCTACAAGCAATTATGTATATAGAGCTCTCAAGTCACAAAACACCGAAATATTGTTCACATAGGCTTGCACATAAATCACGTCGTTTCCAACTAAAAATGAGCTGATAAGCATGGATACCAAGGGATAACGGGTTGTAATGGGGCTAAGGCGGAGGATGGGTAAAGGGAAGTTATATAAGTTTAAAAGAATCGAAAAAACACACAAAGAAACCTTCTAAAAAAAGGTAAAATAATATAAAAATAAAATTAATGGGTAAAAATACTAAGCAAAACACAACAATTTATGAACTAAGAAATACATAACACCTCTATCACTTATTCTTTATTCAAAAAAAAAAAATCTTTTTTTCCTCTCTTTTTCCGTCCTTTTCTTTTCTTTTTTCTTTTCTTCCTTATCTTTTTTTCTTCTTTTTTTTTTCAATGAAAATGAAAAATACATGTAATTGGAGAACGAACTCGAGTTATCCGCATGGCATGCAAAAATTACTCACCACCCTACTGCAACGACCTAAGAAAAATAAAAATAGATAAAAAGACCTAAAAGAATACTAAACGACTCGCGCGACAACAAATACATAACCACGTGTGTATCTTCAATTCAAGGTTCAAAGAGGAAAATCAAAGAATAGTTATTATGGCTTGTAATGCGGGTTATAATAAAAGAAAAAGGCTTAGGCTCGAAATTGGTTTACTAATGGATAATGTAAGGTAGGCTTATGCAAGGAAAATGCTAATAACAAAGGGCTTAATCCTACCCATATATGGCTTTCAAACATACGACGTGTATAACCGTTCAAATTCTAAAATAACCAACAATGCGTGATTCACCCACAAACAATGAAAAGAAGCATAATTTGTAATGTATGCTCATATGCTCAAATCTCACTAAAAATCAGGTTATACATGGTTTTTTTCTATCTACTTCTCAAGAAAATAGCAATGTTTATATTCATGATATTTGGGGAAAACAGTAAAATTCGCATAACATAAACACCTAATTCCATAATCGACATAACCCTAATTAAAACCTAAAACACAGCAAACAGGCTTAGGTTCACCTAATCCTAAACTCTTGAACAATTCATAAGGCATCAAATTAACAATCGCCCCTAAATCCGCTAATGCTCAATAAACAGATACACTACCAATATGACAAGGGAGAGTAAAACTCCCTGGATCCTGAAGCTTTTGTGGTAGCTTATTTTGTACGATGGCAGAGCACTCCTCGTTCAACTTCACCATAGATAACTCCTCAAGCTTCTTCTTATTTGAAAGGAGGCCCTTAAAAAAACTTTGCATACTTGGGTATCTGCGAAAGAGACTCAACAAGAGGAACGTTAATATGCAATTGTTTAAAAAGTTCAAAAAATTTACTGGACCATAGTCCTACTTCTTATCCTCGTAGAGTCGACTTGGATAAGGAACTTTTGGTTTGAAATCGGACACAACCTTCTTAGGATCCTCACGTGGGTGCTCCTCATCGATGATGGTTTTAAGAGTTACGACCTCATTTCTTCTCAAATGTGGATCCTCCAAATGGATACCACTGTTGAGGGTAATAATATTAACATATTCTTTGGGGTTTGGCTCAGCGTTACTAGGAAAACTCCCTTGTGAACTTTCGAAGACCGTCTTTGCAATTTATCCAATTTGGACCTCCAAGTTACGAATAGAAGCTTCTTGATTTCTCAGAGATGTTTCAGTGGAGGTGAAATAGACTTCAGTTATTTGAATAATCTTCATCATCAATTCTTCCAAATTGGGCTAACGTGGTTGTTGATGCTGAAAACCTAGGGGTTGGTCAGTTCGTGGCTGGGCTTGGTTGCTCCATGAGAAACTTGGGTGTTGCCTCCATTCGGGATTATAAGTGTTATTATATGGATTATTACTCGGATTTCGGTCGTTGTTGCCCACAAAATCTACTTGCTCAGAAGGATTGAAATTGGGCAATCATGATTCAAATGAGAACCTCCACAAGTTTCACAGAGAAGTCCCTTCATATTTGGAGTAGGTGTGACATATGTGTCAAACTTCTTACTCAATGCCTCAACTTGGGCAACTAGAGTCACCATTACATCCACATTATAGAGCCCAGTTGGCTTGCTCGTCTTGCCTTGAGCTGGTTTCCACTGATATCCTTTCATCGCCATTTCTTCAAATAATTCTTGAGCAGCCTCAGGGGTCTTGTTATTTAGTGTCCCACCTGCTGCAGTGTGGATCATCTGTCTCGTTGAGTTTGTTAACCCATTATAAAAAGTTTGGAACTTCATCCAAAGGGGTAACGCATGGTGTGGGCACTTGTGTAATAGCTCCTTGAAACTCTCCCATGTGTCATACAAAGTCTCATTATCAACTTGAGCGAATAAAGATATCTCATTTCTTAGTCTTGAGGTCTTGGAGGGTGGAAAATATTTGTTCAAAAAATTTTCTGTCATCATCTTCCCAGTTGTGATGGTCCCTCTTGGTAGCGTGTTCAACCACTGCTTAGCTCGACCTATCAAGGAAAAGGAAAAAAATCGTAAACGAATAGCATCATCGGTGGGGAAACATTTTTGGTACATTATGTTGGCCACTTTCCAAAAAAGGTACGTGATGTTGGTCAGTATCAAACTACCTCTATTAAGTTGGCAAATTCATCAAATATGGTAAAAAAAGCCCAATTGGGCTTTGATGCTTACTTGGCATAATTGAACCAGTACCTATCATTTTTGATTTAAATTGAAATGATAAATGAATAAAATTTACCCTAAATACCTATTATACCCCCCACATTGCTGGATATTATCTCCCCAACTTCTCCCCAATCTCCACCCACGACGGAGACAGCACAGGGCTCATCTCATACTCCGCCATCTTGAGGTTGAAAATTGCTAGATATCATTGCTGGATATTATCTCTCTAAAAACTTGAGGTTGGTTTATGATGGAATCAATTGAAGAATGGATGGGAAATTTCATATGGGCGAGTTTGTTAAATTAGGGTTGATGAATCTCGATTTTGGGGAGAATGATGTACGGCTCAGGCACTTTCTGATTTGGCGGCCACGGCGGTGGCGGGCGAGTAGGCGACCGTCAATTGCTCTGTCAGACTGATGTGATTTATTGGGTTGGAGTGGTGATAGCTCCATCTGCGGGCTTCGATGTCTGGTGAAGATGAATGGTTGTGGCTATGTGATGGGTTGGGTTACAGCGGCAGTTTCGGGTTGTTCTTGAAATGTCGTGGTGATATAGGGTGGCAGGGATGGTGGTTGAAATTGGTGGTGGTTCTTGATGAATTGGCGGTGGCTGAATTGGATGGTGGGTGAAATTGGCGGTGGTGATAATAAGGCGAAAGTAGATGGTGGCTCATGACGGCATTGTGGAGAGGAGAACCACCATGCCTGAAACCGCCATGATGACGCCGGAGAAATTTTCGCACCACGCTATTGCCGACGCCTTGCCGGTTTCCATCCGTCGGGCCAACGCTGTGGGATTTTTGAAGAAGGCGTAGAGGATTTGTGTCGCCTGATTTTAGAAATTGGGGAAGAAAATTACGTCGTGCCTCACCGTTGACAGGAACTGCTGCCCAATACTGCCGGTTTCGAACGATTTCTGAAAATGGGGAAGAAGTCGAGGATTTCGACAACCGAGCCGAGAAGAAGCTCAGCGTCTGGGGCTTATTCGGCTCTAAACATGAAGACACAGCCAAGTTGTTCGATAAAACTTCCAATGCCTACAAACTCGCCAAATCATATATGAAATAATGGGATGGTTTTGTGATTCATTTTTCATCTTCTCGTTCTTAATTGATTGGTAAATTATTGTGTGTGTTTTCATTTTTTTGATGAATCTCCTTGAGATGGCGTCGATTAATGGATATTATATTTAATTGTCCAGAAAGAGTCGACTTTGCATTTGGTTTTGAGGCTGCGTGGGGGAATTATCGAGCCTTCATTGATGGCTTTGGCCAGAAAGTATAACCAAGACAAGATGATCTGCCGCAGATGTTACGCTCGTCTGCATCCGCGTGTTGTAAAATGTAGAAAGAAGAAGTGTGGCCACAACAACTAGTTGAGGCCCAAGAAGAAGATTAAGTAAATTGTTATTCTGGTTTTCATGTTTTCAAGTGAATTTGCTTGTGGCAGCCTGGCTACATATATGAATTCTCCTAATTTTCCAAGAAGAAGATTAAGTAGATTGTTATTCTGCTTTTCATGTTTTCAAGTGAAATTGCTTGTGGCAGCCTGGCTACATATATGAATTCTCCTAATTTTCTACTGTGGCATGTATTAGCCTACATGGACCGATTATTGTTATTTGTTGTTGTATTGGGTAATTGCTGGATTTTGATGGTAATTTGAATGATTCAAGTTAAATCATTATTATACACCGTTGTTAATTTGTTTTGTATTTCACTAAAAAAAACTGGATTTCTTCTTCTTCCAGTTTTTTTCTTCCTTTTTTTTCGCCTTCTAAGTTAAACTTGATGTGTGGTAGATAGTTGAATATTTTCATTGAATTTGTTAGTCCTGAAATTCTTTGTGCAAAAAAAAAGGGGGGTAGGGCTGGAGATGCATTTTATCAAGAAGTTGAGGGTATATTAGATAGTTAGGGTCAATTTGTTTAATTTCACAATTTTAACTTAAATCAAAAATGATAAGAAATGACTCAATCATGCCACGTCAGCATTTGGGCCCGATCGGGCTCTTTTTGTACCATATTTGATGAATTTGCTAACTTAGTAAACGTAGTTTGATGGTGTCCAACATCACGTACCTTGTCTGGAAAGTGGCCAACTGATTCAAGCTTTACGCACCTATTCATCGCCAAACGCCTCTCTCAAGAAGCAAGCTCCTTGAAAAACTTCACATATGCTGGCATTGTCTTGATCACATCTAAAAGAGGAAGGTTAATATTGACGTTCTTCAGCAAATTATAGAGCTCCATGAATTTCTTATTTCCTTTGGCTGGACGTAGACAACTGGGAAAAGGGACCTTATCACGAGTTGTGGTTGTCGACTATTTCGGTTGCGGAGCCGAAGGCTTGGTGGGATCGTCAATTGTCATTGGAGTGGGGGCTTGGTTCGGAAATTTCCCCTTCAATGATCCCGAAATATATGGATTTGGTGACCTATGCATTTGGTCCATTGGTTTAGGGACATCTGCTTTAGGTATCAGAATTGTGGCCCTCTTTTCCCCTTCGTCCTCCTCTTTCTCTACGCCATTATCTATCTTCTTTCCACTTCGAAGTACATGAACGGCGGAGGCCTGCTCTGGTTGAGTTGGAAATTTGTCCTTCTCGTTCAATAAATTTGCCATGGAGGTCGCCAATTATCCCAATTACGCCTTAATATTCTTCAAACTCTTTGTATGTTCGTCCACTGTCGAAGTCAATTTAGTAAGGCCATCCCGGTTTCGAATAGTCTTAGTGACTTGATTTTGTTGCCATAACAACAACTGATCGTTCGGTTGCACGGGAGAAGGTGCTTGCCCTGTCGTAGGGTATTTGTTTGGTGGAGGTGGGAGTGGGGGGTGGGGGTGTAGGGTATTGAGGATCGGTCTGTGGCGGCTTCAACACATGTTGCGTGTTCCCAGGACCCCACTTCAAATAGGGAGAATCACGCTGCGGCTGAAATGTTTTTGTGGGTTTTTGCCCAGAATTGGGTTGGTTTTGAAAATTTTGAATGGCGTGCACTTCTACGTTCTCATCTTCGTCAAACGTCATTGGAAATTTGTTTGCTCAGTGCCCAAATTCTCCACAAATTCCACTTGTTTCGTGTGAAGGTTGAGACGACTTCTCCTCTCGCTTCATCATCATGCTTGTCAACAACTCGACTTGCTTTGTGAGTTTATCAAGCTTATCATTCTATTCTCGTGAGATTGACACTTCGTTTACCTTGACCTTTCTAGGCCGGGAGATCGTCTGTCGCGACTTCTCACTCATTAACTCAAATAAATCCCATGCTTCTTTTGCGATTAAGTTTCCAAAATCTCCAGCCTTTGCTTCCACTCGCTGCTTAAAGATCGGAAACAAACCTTCATAAAAATAGTTATTGACCATCTCGGGACTGTTGTTATGGTGCGGACATGCATTGAGGAGCTCTTTATAAAATCTCCATGCCTCATGGAATAATTCACCATCCAATGCTCGAAGTTGGTAATTTCTCTCCTCAACTTCGCTGTCGTTTGGGCCGAGTAAAATATTCCCATAAACTTCTTGTAAATAATATCCCAATTGGTTAGGGAGTTAAGTTGTAATGATAGAAGCCACCACTTCGCTTTGTCCTTCAGAATGCTCGGGAAGTACCTCATTCTAAGTTTCTCTTCAGTGAGTCCCTGAGCTGTAATTCCGGATAATGCTACGTAAAAATCTCGAAGGAAATCGTGCGGTTCTTCGTTTGGCATGCCGTAGAAAATGGGTTGTCGGATAACATCTTCGGACCTTAACTTGTAGTCTCGAGCCGCGGGTCCTTAGACTATGGCTGAGCTATACGGTCCTATAGTTGGACATGCGAGGTCACCTTGTCGACGTACGTTTTGATATCGAGGGGCTTGTCCCCCTCCAAAGTTTGCACAACCTCCGAAGTCCTCTCTATTCTCATAATAATCACCATCATCATATAATTCATTATTTTCATCCTCGTACCCATCGTTCATCGCATTGTTGTTTTGCCAATCATTATATTGTCGCACTTCTCTTCTATTTTGGAAACGATTCGGTGCTCACTCCCAATTTCTATTTTCATTATTTTGTTGGTTGTTTTGGGGATGGGGCTCGCCATTACCAACTTGATTGTGTAAGAACTCCTTATTTGCCCAAGAGTTGTATGCTCGGGCTTCTTCACAGTTCCTAAAGTGTTGTGGATGGTTTATGGGATTCCTTGGTAATACGACTTGACGATTATCTTGGGCTTGGAGTCCCTCGTTGTTTGCATTATTGAGGATCTCGTTTCCTCCTTGGTTCTCGTCATTATTGATCTCTTGGTTGTATCCTTCGTTATGCGCTTGATTGTCATTAAGATCAAGAAGTGGTGGATCTTCATGACGAATGTCGTCCTGCGGGTCTCCAAAGTTCAACTCATCGTTAGGTGGCACTCTATATGGTTGATAGCGATGAAGGGTAAGATTGCCGTTTCCTCGCCCTCGACCACCATTCGTTCGTCTTCCTCCTGGTCCTCGGCCGCCAATAGGTGTAGTATTTGACATGTTAGCTGAAATTGTATCAATTTTATTTATGTCGGGGGAAACAAAGAGTCTTCTTGGTCTCCCTACTCATTCGATGTTGTCTATAAATGGAACAAGTTTTTTTTGAAGACTACGATAACCTTGCATCAACAACAAACACCATCAACTCATCGAGTGGCAAACAAAGAACCTTTATACAAATAGACCGATATGCAAAAAGTAACACGATCAAACATCTTCAAAACCTATGCCAGTCCCCGGCAACGGTGCCAAAATTCTGATTCAAGATTTACGCACCTCTTTTTATAAACTTATTTGTCAAACATTTAAAGCTTGCCCACAAGAGAACGAGTTCACTTTTAGGTGGGTAAGTTGACTCGTGTCGATCTCAGAGGACTGATATTCGGAATTTCCAATGTTTGTTTTGATCACAAATTAACACGCGAACTTGTATAAATTGGTTTTTGAATTTATAAACTAAGAATTGAAAAGCAAGAACTAACTAACTTAAACTAATTAACTAACTAAAGTTTAAAACTAAATTAACTAAGAAGTATGAATCTAGGGTTTTTGAAAAGTAATTTACTACTACGAATAACAAGCATATAAATTCTTAAGAACTAAATTTATACTAAGATTCTCAAGCAATTGCATAGCATGAACTAAGTTACTAATAAAATTACTAGAATAATCAATAATTCAACAAGCATGAACAATAGCATCACCAAGCATAAACGAAATTAAAAACACAGAATTAAATCTATATTAACTAAGAAATTCAAGGTTCCAAAATCCCAAAATGAAATAACAATTATCTAAGAGCATAAATTAACTAAGAATCAAACTAAGAAAACAATTAAAAAGGTTTAGAGAACTTATTATTATCTAGATAGCGATAAATCTCTAGCGAATCCAGAGAAAGAAAGCGGAACTTGATCGAAGAACGACTCACGAATGAAAGACTTGAGTTTTGGAACTTGAAATCTTCAATCTTCAATCTTGATCTTATATCTATGTAATGGGTGGTGGAAACGATCTCTCTCTGCGTCTCCTAACCCTAGGAATGTGTGTTTGTGTGTCCTAGACGAGTTATAGATGGATATATATAGTTTTCCCATGACTTAGAGCCCAAGTTTTCGTAAAAAACGCGTTTCTAGGCTGCTAACGGTCAGTCTAGCGGTATGGGTGACCGCTAGGTGCTACCGCTAACCTCTCTGTTGCTCCTTAGCGGTGGTCAAACGGTTTTGGCGCTGACACTGGGTAACCAAGTGTCAATTATCATACCCAGTGTCGGCTGTAACACTTCAAATCGAGGTCGATTTCGCCAAAACTCCACTCGTAAGCCCACACTCGACCAACTCCAGACCAAAATACCTAAAAATAACTGAAATAAATATAAAATTAATTAATTATGATTAAAATACTATAAAATAAGCTTGAGACACAAAAATACGAAAATATACTTAATCTATTCAACTTATACCGAAATTAACAATAAAAACTAACTAAAACACTATTAAAAATTAAGACAAACTCATGTTAATCACCAACATAATGTACCAAAAATAAAAATTTCCCATCATCGGTGGCCCCATTGATCTTGAAAGTATCAGAAATCTCAAGAAGATTTGCAATATGGCTATAGGATCTTCGTCTTTTAGTCCCTCGAACTAAATTGCTTGTTGCATCATTTGTATAATGTTCGACTGAATCTCAAAATTATTGGCATTAATGCTCGGTCTCACAATACTCGACTCCGTCCCATCAAGTAATGGTTTGGCATAATCGGACATGGTGAGTTCTTGTGTGGCCATGGCTAACAAGGTCTCTTCGTCTTTCTCGTCCACCTTAACGCCCTCTATACGTGTAACGTGTTCCTCCAGTGAGCGCTTCTGAGCACGAGTAAGCATGCACTAACAGAATAGTACCTGAAACAAGAGAAGGACAACCGTGAAAAGCAAATGAGTAGAAATAGGATAAGAAGAAAAAATGATTAAAGTAATAAAAATAAAGCTTTTCTAATATCACCGTCTCCGACAACGGCGCCAACAACTTGATGACTAAAAAGGTACTCTATAAGAGTCTCGGCAAGTGCACCGGTCGTTTATAGTGTATAGCTCTAGAGCACCGAATATTATTCCCACGAGGATTGTAATTATTAGTACTAACCGTCTTTTTATTACTTTATCTACCGAATAAAAGGTTGTTTTGACAATCCACTTAACTAAAAAATATTTAAATAAACTAAACAAGTGGTTAAACAAGACGAAAAATTAGAAATTATTTTTGAAGAATGAATATGTGAAAAGGATTTGTTTGAATGTAGAATCCCCTAAACTCACCTTGTGATTGTTCCCAAATAAATCATCATGATCCCTTAAGTACTACTAAACCCACATATTATTTCGCGCTTTCAAAGACCGTAGGAGTTCTCTATTTTAATTAAAACCTCGAGTTTTGAGTGAATTAATCCTAACCTTGAGTTGATTAACCGAAATATCTTCCTAATTAAACCCCCAAGATAGCAATGTGAACAATTGAACTTCCCTATTAGTCTCACCCTAATCCTAAGGATTTATGTCGTCCTATATCTAGGATTGCATGCAACTCCTTTTAATTGTGCGCGTTCTTACTCTACCTCACTTCGTTTGATTAAAAGTAAAGAACAAGCCCAAATCAATAGACTGTAATTATCGAGTTGAGAAAATCGATAAAAATCACAAGAAAATCGAATGAAAAGCGTAAAATAATATAAATCAACCAATACCCAATCACAAGTTTAATTTAGGGCTTATCTCAACCCAAACACATAGAAAGTTTAGTTCATGCTTGAATTGAAATCAAAAGAACTGTAAAAAGATAAATCCAAGAAAGGAGAAATCATGTTTACAAGTTTTAGTTTTCAATTCAAAGATAAAATTACCTAGAGAGTCTTCGAAGTATTTGTGAGGTTTTCTTCGAGAACTTCTTCAATCTCTTCTCTTGTTTCTTGCATGTTGTTGTAATCTTGTAGCTTCCAAAATTGTATTAAAAAACATCCTAGGTCTCTTATTTTTATAATTCCCCAAGTGTTTTTCCTAATAGCCCTTCGAAAAATAGAGAAAACGGGACCCAAAACTATAAAATCGCATTATTCAGTCAGCAACATGGCCAACAGGACGAAAACACGGCCAGAATTGCAAAAACATGGCTTGGCCATATTTCTCAAAATTGGCCATCTGGTAAAAAACACGGCCGTGTTTAAAAACACAGCCAGACCATAGTTTCGCCTGAACTCTTCTTTTTTTAATTTTCCTTTACGATATGAAACATGGACATGTTTTAAAACACGCCCAAGGCATGTTTTCTTTGATCTCTTGATATTTTGACTCCGTTTTTCGCCTTTTTACTTTCCATTTTATTCCCTTGACTCATTATCTTGTATACACGACTATCATTAGCCTCTAAATTCACCCAAATTCGCTACTTTTCAACGCTCCTACACAAATACAACCCAAAAGTGAAATGAACATGATACACCATAATAAATACCAAAAGACATACAAATAACTTTATATTAAACATATAAAACTACTAAAAACATGTATGAAGTGATGATTATCACATAGCTGTCTGGATTGTCTAATTCTAGCCCGTAAGAGATGGAAACCCTATTTTTTTGGAGAGCACGTCTTTTAATCTATATACAGAGGATACATGTCTCATTCTAACCCTAAATTAAAATTCTCATACTATTCTTGTTATCAGTTCTTACAAGTTTTGTATATTTTCTGACTTGATTATCGATGGGTTGTCATGAATTTAGGGGTGAACAAGAAGGATGGCAAAATTAAGGTTCATAAGAGAGGCATAATTCGAGAATCGGGAGAACAGGGGAAGGAAGAGGATGGAAAATTTTGTGGACCTGGGCTACGTGACATCTATTAGGTGGTTGAAGAAATGTTTAAATTTTATTAAAATAGATAATAGTTGTTAAAAATTATCATTAGACAATATTAGATTCCTTGGTGTGTATGTTTAGGGGGTTATTATCCCTAGTGGTCCCCTAATTGTTGTATTTAAGTGACATTAATGGAATGGAAAAAACAAGCAAAGTTATTACAATATCTTCTCTCTCTTCACACATTTCTTCCTCCCTCATGTATGTATCTAATCTACATATAAATACATTATCTCTTCCATATACAAGAAGATTACATATCAAACACCACAAAGTTATAAGGGCCTACACCAGGGTTATCCATTTTAGGTTTTGTTGTAGGTCGATCGGGATTGTGAGGGAAGTTCGAAACGGTCCGATCTCAATTCTTGGTAACCTAAACTTTTGGTTTTATCACCTTTTATAATTCACAACAATTAATTATATGTATGGTTTAAATTAACAATTATTTGATTATATGTTTTCTCTATAATTAATATATTTGTATATGATATAGATCAATTTATTATATTCAATGTAATTATATTTAAATAATTGGTGGGATATAGTCTTTTAGGGTTATGTCAAGCTTAATTATCTATTTGAATAATAGGGCCAGTCTTTTTAGTTATCGAGAGTTTATTAGAAAATAGAGGCAGATTTTTTGAAGAAAAATCACTTCCTGAATAAGCATTTGCGCTTGGACAGGCTTGCATCTGTTAAACTGTTACTCTTCTTGTTTTTATTAAGTTCCTGAATAAGCATTTGCGCTTGGACAGGCTTGCATCTGTTAAACTGTTACTCTTCTTGTTTTTATTAAGTTCGTAGAGTATTGTCATACACTAGGGAGGGCGGGCAGACCAACCACCAGGGCATGGGGTTTTCTGCACTTCAGCCTTGAGAACAAGGCTGTTTAGAACTATAGAAAGTTAGATAGAGATCAATTCATTATATTTAATTTAATTTAATTATATTTTAATTATGCTTATTTAAAATAATTAGTGGGCTCTAAGACCTTAGAGTTAGAGTTATTTATCTATTTAAATAATAGGGTTCAAGTCTTTTTAGGTGTCAAGAAATCATTAGAAATCATTAGAAATTAGATATAGATAATCTACTTGAACAGGAAACCCACCTTTCGAGGAAGCGCTTGCCCTTGGGACATGTTTGCATCTATTAATTGTTATTATTTGCTTTCCCACAGTTATATATTAATACGGAAATTCTTTTTTACTTCCCCATCTATTGTGTTTTTTCCTCTTTGCTTCCTAATATATAATTTTTTTTTAAATGCCTCTCATGATTTTTGACAAATTACCTCTTACTGTTAGTTTTCCAGCAAAAAATATGGAAAAGCTATTTATGAGATGCAAAAGTTATTTTGGAGTTTTGGAGGGGTTATCGAGATCGGTTTGAGCTGAAATTTATGTGGTGACTCAAAAAAAGAGAGAATCCAAAAAACCAACGAAAGTCGGAACGGAGCACTGAAAGTTGGTGAATAAATATACAAAAATGTAATTAGTGTTAGGGTTTTGAAGGGATTATCGACGTCGGACGGGGTTGAAATTTTGCGTGGTGGCTCTCAAAATGAGAAAAATTTAACAGAACTAATGGGGGCTAGAATGGAGAAATAAACTAGGTTCACCGGAGCAATCTTTCAGTTTTTTTGGAAGAATCACAAAACTGAAAGAAATAATATTGATACAATAACATAGTACGGAATGTTTATCAGTCTTGTGGGGGCTATTATAATTTTAAAATCTATTTTTAATTGAATTACATGTATTAGATCGAAAGGGGCGATACATGGCTAATTTAGTCTACGCATCTTATCATCCCAACATGGTGTTAGGATTTTTTTAGCGAAGTATTATAGGATTAAATCATTAATTAGTTCTTTATCTATCATAAATCTAAAGAGTTTTCAATAACCATTGTCTAGGAACCAACTCCATCGTTTCTTTTTTTTTTCTTCTCATTTGGTTTGTTTCGTTTATTTGTTTTTATTAATTAATTCAATCATTTATTACTATCTATATAAAATCCATACTACTATAATTGTAATACTTGTTATGATAGTTAACTAGTCCCGTGAAATATGACCTGACCCCCTATTACTACTTTTGAACTCTATACTCTTCCCATGAAAAAAAGAAGGCGAACAAGAAATTGGTGCCATTACCAGGGACTAATTTAACTATTATATTGCGATAAGCAGTTTAGACTTTAATTTAGAATTTTTATATTTATTTTCACTTTTATTTTATATTTGTTACGTTAGGTACTTAGTTTCGTGTGTGTAGATAGTAAAACATGGATGGATCACCTATTAGGGATATTTTGCACCCCAAATACATACACAAAGATATTCCCATCCAGGTAGAATTTTTTGAAATTAATTGCAGACTCATTGAACTAGTACAAGAAGAGCAGTTTGGTGGTCAACGACATTAGGATCCGGAAGATCATCTTTGGCAGTTTGCGAAATATTGTTGTCTACTGAAAATCACCGGGTGTACTCCATGATACTATTTGTATATACTTATTTGAGACTTCTTTAAAGTTAAATCGCTCAAATGGTTGGAAGTTATTACGAACGAATAAGGGTTTCATGACATTTGCAAAGGTCAAGGATAAATTTATTCTGAAATTTATTTTAGCATCCAAGATAGTCGACTCAATGATGGAGATTACTACATTTAAATAACATGATTTTGAGTTATTGTCTAAAGCATGTGACTGAATTTTAGAGCTTAGTCGATAATACAAGTTGCTTACAAAGGGTTCACAATCTGTTTTCTTTTATAATTGACTAACCAAATATGCTAGTAGGTTTCTTGATGCAGCCGCTAGTGGAAGTTTTCTTGCAAAATCAAAATTCAAGCTAGTGAAATTCATGATAAGATAACTATGAATAAAGGGTCGTATTGGATGCGGAATATTAAATCCGCAAAGGTTGATGAGCAAAAAATCGAGGAGAAAAAGAGCTTGGATGTTGACGAGGAGTATGATCAGACATAAAACTTGGTGAAAAAGGGTTTGTGAAGCCTATATCTATTTCTAACTCAAACTCTCCCATTTCCTGTATTACTATCTCTTTTTCTAAACATGTTGAGGATGTTAATTTTGTTGATGTTGTTGTTATAGGCGAACAATTTTCTCATTCTAATGGTTTAAAAATTGAATTTGTACTTACTAAGAATGAGGTGGTTGATGTTTTTGTAATTTCGTTCGATAGTGATGGAGAGATCAGATCAGATTATGAGAAGAGACAACCACTCTCTTTGGTCAAGAAAACTCAATTTAAAAGGATAAGAAGAAGATCATCGAAATCATATTTCAGAATTCCCCAACAAACAGGCATCTAACTGAAAATACAAAACTTAGGGTTTGTTGAGAGGCAACCCAATGAAAATGAATTTATTTTATTTAATATTACTTATTAGAGTAGATTTCATTCACGCATCATTTAAAAAAACTCATTTTTGTTCCCAGCAACCCGTACCCAATCAGGCACCTGATGAGGAGGTCGCGTGTGAGGTTGGGTATAGAGGACAAAGTCCTTATCGTTGCAGGACCCAGCAGGTGGCCGGGTGGGAGGTCGGATGAATTACAGTCCTAAAGACTTGTATCATACCCGAGCTGACACTCGACCAGGGTCGGATATATGGTTGGGTATCGTTATGAAGATTTAAAAAATGAAGGTGAGTTTTTATTAGAATCCTACATTTTCTCAATCTCTTTTATTCATTGATCCCCAAAACATTTTCAATTCATATAAACACATACTTTAACTTTTTTTTTTCACACCAAACACTTTTCGTTAATCAAAACTCTTAATTTTACAAGGATTCTACTTGGGGGATAAAGAAGAACTTGTAAGTTTTTTAAAATAGAGTTTGGATTGATGGATTCTATAATCATGCTTACTATTTTATATAATTTTCTAGAGCAATATAATTATTTAGTTGAGTATTAGAATCATGATTTAGGGTTGTTGATTTATTTTATATTATGATATTCATTGAACATTTATATACACCCTTTTGTGCTTTTGTTCGCATGAGATTTGTAATGATCACATGATTATATTATTATTTTTTTGAGTTTAATTGAATTATTCCTTGTGTTGGGATATATTATTGATGAGTTTTAATTTAAGGAATCATGGTGAAAGTTTAAAAATGAGAAAAAAAAGCATGTGGGTTTCGTTTTCACTTGAGATTGATGAGAATTGTATTCTCGTCGAACTCTCTTTCCTTTAAGTTAGAATAATTATTTTATCATTTGCCTTTCTAAGCTTAATTACTAATTAGGATTTTTTATTTATGTACTTAGATCTTCTTGTAACCTAAGTTATTTAGTTAAGGTAATAGTCCTTTAGTGTACGAAATTGTTATTTTCATAATTATCTTATTACTTAAATGACATGATATCGATCAATTCTCACTAAATATTTTAGAACTCTTCTAATAGATAAATATCACATTTGTGTATAAAACCAAGTGTTGAGACTTCATTCGGTACAGTTTTAGAGAGGCTCGTATATTCGTGAGAGACGAAGATAATCATTTGTTGTTCTTATCTTCTTCAAGACTGATCATGAATATCTTGAAGGTTTTACGAACGACTGTATGTTGATTCAAGCGATTACTCATCCAAGGTTTTCATATACTTTTGAATGTTATATTGTTTTAATATCCATTGCAAAACAATCTCACTGTTTTCTAGTAATATCTTTTCTGGCCTAAAGCCACTATGAGTTCTTAGCTTATAAGCAAAATATATTTGTGTGCTCTTTTCATTTTCGCTGCAAGTTTTACATAATTTTAGTATTGGTGTTACCAACATTTCAACTAAATTCAGTCTCTGGTCTTTTTGCTAAGTATCTATGACTTACAAAACTTTCAATGTGTGTGAAAAACTATTAAAAATCGGCTATATAGTTTCGATTCTTCGGTTTGATAAGAATTTTTAAAACATCTCCGAAATTGTAACATGAAATAGGTTTGGGACGGATATATTGCACCATGTGTAGTTGATCGGGTTATTGTCATTTTAGGCGAGGTGAGAGCTGCACGAGACGTCATATACCTCTCGTGGGCAGCCGTAGGTGTTGGTGACCGGTAGCTTGGGTTTCCACCTGACCGTTGCCAACAATATTAGTGACACCAACGAAGAAGGCTACACTCCGAGGCTTTGTGTCCTACTCGTTTTTTTTGTTAAAATCAATTGCGCATAAAGTATTGTATAGATAAACACACGCACATACACATGTGTGTGTACACACACACACACACACATAGGTGAGTTCTAATGAGAACTTTTCCTTATTCGTCAACCTGCGAACTAATGCTTTTATTATATACCAACGTATATACCCAGTGTGTTTATTATACAATTCTAGTGATTTTAATCAAATAAGGAAAAACATAAAGGTCCATAATTGATCTTACGTTTTTATGTAATTTTGACACTCCTTGGGTATTTTTTAAAATCCGTGACATGAGGAAGGCATGTTCCTACATTAGTTTCAGCTTAAAAGTAAAAATATTTAGACATGTTGATGATGATAACAAAGTATACAAATGAAATAGCAGCATCCATAAATGCTAGGGATAATTACAAAGGCGAATGGTCTAAATTGTTAGTTTAGAGATGTAAGAAGAGCCAGACAGAGGCCAAAAAGAGGAACTAGAGAAATGGAGGACAATGATATTATATGAACCATATTTAGGGTGAGCAAAAAACCGAAACAATAGAGGAATCAAAACTTTCAGTTCGGTTCGGTTTTATGTAAATTCGATTTTGTTTTCAGTTTGGCAATTCCAAAAATTGGTTATTTTTGTTCGGTTCGATTTTGCAAATAAATCTCAGTTCAATTTTAATTGAAATATAATTAAATAATAAAATAAAAATTAAATGATCTACTGTTATTTTTTGTTAATTCGGTTAATTCGGTTTTAAGCATATTTTCAGTTTAGTTCAATTTGAAATTTTATAAATATTTAGGTTTGGATTTTTTCGATTCTGTTTTTTCGGTTTTAAACCTAATTTCGGTTCGGTTCGATTTGAAGTTTTGTGCAAAATTCAGTTTCAATTTTTTAGGTTCCGTTTTCGGCCGAATCGACCGAATGCTCACCCATAGCCATATTATATATGGATCTGAGTTACCTGAGTGCAAGTTTTCAACCAAAACAGTGGTCGCTATATGATATATATTATTGCAACCATTATAATCTATATCTATCTATCTATCTATCTATTCTATCTATCTATCTATTAAAAGAGAGGTCTGGAGAGAGAGAGAGAAAAATGAGTAGGAAAGAGAAAATGTCACATAAATGCCACGTATGATTATTTTCTTTTTTTAGTTATGTAGAAATTTTCTTAACATAATTATGATAGATACCTTAATAAATATTAATGGCGATTTGGTTTTTTTTTTAATTAAAAAGCCAAATATGATTAGTTTCCCCTTTTAATTATGTAGGAATCTTCTTAACATAATTAGGATAGATACTCTAATTAACATTAAAAAAAAGAATTAATATTATTTATACATATATACATAATTACTTATATATTATTTTAATTTTGATTTTGATTTTTTTATTACTTTTTTCATTATATCTTTCATTGCGAGTCCAACAATATCAAATTTGTCATTTTTTTTTCAAAAATAATTTGAGAACTTTATTTAATTAAATTGTACAAAAATACAAAATACAATATAATTTGATATTATTCTTATTGGCTATCAACATGTTATTTATAAAATATTATTATAATTTTTGAATTGATCTCATAAAATAATGTGTTTTGTTGTTATCTCAAAAACCACGAAAAACAATACAAGTGCAAACTCAACACCGAGTGGAATGAACACTATGATATCAAGTACAATAAATTTGGAAAAATATCAACTAATTCCAAAACAAAAAAGGGGAAGGCCGCCTTTGAAAACAAATGTTACTAAACACAGTAAATTTTTGAAAGCATTCATGTCATACTTAATTTCAATTGAAGTTCAAAATCGAATTTATTCTATTAGGTATGCATTTATATTTTACATACTAATCGCTTCAATATCATAGTAATATTTATATTTAATTTAATACTTATACCATCATTTTCTCATTGTGCGGAGGAAAGAAAGTATCTTCACATAAAATTGTAGCAGACCTACAATCAATGCTGAAAAGTGAAAATAATAAAAATACCATGTAAGAGAGAAAAAAATTCAAGTAGGATTATTTTTCTTTTTGTAATTATATAGAAATTTACTTAATATAATTATGATAGATACCCTAATTAATATTAAAAATAAATAGATCATACACACACACACACACACACACACACACACATATATATATATATATAAAATTACTTTTATATTATTTTTGTTTTTATTGTGAGGTTTTTGTTATTTTACTTTATATTTTTTTGTTATATTTTTTTTTGTGAGTCCAATAATATCAAATTTGTCACTTTTTCTCAAAATTAATTTGACCACTTTTTAAAATTAAATTATATAAAAATCTTTTTATTTGAATTGATCTCATAATATATTTTATTATTATTTCAAAAATTGCGTAAAACAATACAAGTGCAAACCCAACACTAAGTGGAATGAACACTATGACATCAACTACAATAGATTTGAAAATAGATCAACGAATTCCAAAACAAAGAAAGGGGAAGGTCGCATTTGAAAGCAAATGTTGCTAAACACAATAATTTTGAAAGCATTCATGTTATACTTAATTTCGATTGAAGTTCAAAATCGAGTTTATTCTATTAGGGATGCATTTATATTTTTCATACTAACCGCTTCAATATCATTTTAATATTTATATTTAATTTAATATTTATACTATCATATGCTCACTGTGCGGAGGAAAACAATTATCTTCACACGAAATTGTAGTGGACCTACAATCCATGCTGGACAGTAAAAATAATTAAAAAAAAAAAAACATGTAAGATAGAAAAAGGTCACGTAGGATTATTTTTCTTTTTTAAATTATTTAAGAATTTACTTAATATAGATACCCTAATTAATATTTAAAAAAATAATAAGATCATTTGAATATATATATATATATATATATATATATATATATATATATATATATTA